>WEIS01015651.1:0-17002 GCA_013389965.1 Todus mexicanus | reverse complement strand
GGGATGGAAACTAAGCTTGCAAGCTCTTGGACTCTTTGGTTAAACATTATGCCTGACCCAGCCAGGCTTTCCTGGCTGACCAGGGCGTCTGTGGTGATGTGTTTCATGCACTAAATACCAAATGATGCTTACAGCTTACATCAGTGCTGTGTTTGTCTAGTGAAACAACACTGAACTGAGCTGGAAATGTGGGAACTTTTCTGAGTGGAGTGGAAACTGAAATCTTTTTTAACACATGGAAAAAACCTGTCTTTTGTGGGCAAGACCAAGGTCCAACAAAATGGGAGGTACGCTGTCTTTAGCCAAGCTCAGCAGAGATTAATGAAAACTGATTTAAAAGGCTGACTAATACAAAGTGATTCCATTCTTTTCCTTTTCACTCAGTTACTATCCACCTTCTCTATTGTGTTTAACTTCTCCTGTTCCTCTATACAAAAGAAATGTGGCTTTATGTATCAGCCTGTTGGATGTCTCAGGCACTGCTGCATGAAATGAAAGCCTTATTGTTTTGTTTTTGTTTTTTTCTTTTTTTCTTTTTCTCTGAATATTAAATGCCAGGAAGATTGGTAAAGATTTCAGAAAAACAAATTGACATTTGGCCTAATAAAATATTGTACACGGTTTTTCCTTTCTGCTTTGACTTGGCAGAAGAGTGTGTGAAAAGCTCAGAGAAGAAATATTCCATTTTTCCTGGAGGGAGGCAGGAAACCATTAACATACAGAGCTGGAGCACAATATCCTGATATGCCCTTTAAAATTAGCTCATAAAGACACAGAAATGTGAGATATGTACATTAAGATTAAACTCAGAATTCACAAATGTTCTGCTGGGAACAGTTTGCTCAAACATGATTTCTTCTTATCAGTTCTTACAATTTTTTTCGTGCCATATATGACACTTTTGTTTAATAGTCCAGCTGCTGAAAGCATACAACAAAGAGAAAAATACCAGATCTTTGTTTTAAAAACAAGTGTTTTGAGAGAAGTATCTTCAAAATACAATAAAAATAACTCCAAGGAGGGAAACGAAGATAGAGCCCCAGATAAGACGCTTTCATTATTAAGCTAATCCTGTGCATTTGAGAGCTTGATTCTTCTCTCTTTAAGACTTTTCAGTATTGGCAATGTCAAAAATTGTCTTTCACCTTTTTATTTTGGGCCACGTGGTGTACTGAGAAGTCCCTGCACCCCTTTGCACTCTGGTTTCTCCACCCCAAGAGCCAGGTTAGCCCCCAAGCAAGTTATTAGCTCTCTCTAACGGCATCTTCCCACATGTCCCCAGGGCCACCAGTGTGAGCTGAGCTCCCAGTGCCCTCTGCTCCAGCCCAGTCCCTCAAGGTGACCTGTTGGGTGACACCACCTCACTCCATCTAATAAATAACAGGGATGGGCTATGGAAGTCAGAGTTCCATTAGCAGCTTTCAAACTGCGATGTCTTGATCTGCAAGCGGTCGTTTCTCGCTGTTACAAAAGCTGAGCTTCTGCAGGAGATGAAAACTGCAACTTTACCAACCTAATAACTCCGAGGGTCAAAACCTCCCATGTAGCAATTCAGTTATGATGGCTCTCAGCAAAATTCTGCGGCAAATCGGGGGAATGATAATTAAATTTACTATCGAAATAAAAGACAGAAGGCATAGTGGTTTTATTCACTAAAATCATCCACTTCTCAGCTTACTGAAGGTTATTGTTGTGTTGCCATGAAGCAGATGGCTGCCGTTTCGGGGGGCTTTGGCTGTTGAGTTGACAGTATGGTTTCTACGGGCTCGACATACAGCATGAACCACGGTAGAACCCTGGGAGATGTTAAATGGATTAAAGAAAAAGTGTTGCTAATTTCAGTTTTCATAACTAGGAATGGTCATTGTCACGGCTTTGGGAAGATTTGTGGCTCTTTAATTCTAGTCTGTGGAAGCTGAGTTTAGAGGAGTCAAAAAGGAGCAGGAGTAGAAATGAGAGCAGCAACAAGAAGCCCTATTGCTGTAAAGGAGATGAGCTGCTCTGCCTGGAAAAAAGCACAGAGAATTGAAAAGTAATGTTTCCAAAAAGAATGTCCCCCCTCTCAGCCCAGATGTGCAAAGCCAAGGAGTGCAGAAGGAGCAGGGGACTGCAGTGTGATGAAGAGATTTGCTTCTATCAGTACCCAAAGGCGAAACCAGGGCTGGAGAGAAAAATCCCTGAGTATAGTCCCTGAAAAAGGATTACAAGGGACCCCTGATGAACTGATCCAGCTGCGTCCTGGGCTTGTGAAAGCGAATCCTGGCGTCTGCCCGGCTGAAGTGCCCAGTCAATAGAGGACACCACACTGGAACATCTGCCACACTTGTTTGGTCTTACATTAAAAATAGGGCACAGACAGGAGCGTCAGAAGAAAAACTGCTTTTACTACTGTCTGCACTGAGTGAGTGTATAAACAGCTACTGGAACCCAGCGGAGGAAGGCTGTCAGCCTGGCAGAAGCTCGGCTAGATTTTCAGCTGATGTAAATCAGGAGGACTCCGTTATTAGCGCTGAACTGGCTCACAACAGCTGAAGCTCTAGCCGAGCCACTGAAGTGGTAAATAGTGCTGACAGCAAGTTGTGGCTTCAACAACCTTAAATGAACTCCATTAAGTGCTTGTTTCTGAACAGAATGTTGTTGAAACCTGGAAATGAGGCTTTCAAAGGTTTAACATATTTGTCTGTTGTAGAGGGTTTATTTTGAAACCAGATGCATTGAGAGGCTCAGCGTCGCTCCACATGGCAGGAGAGGAGGCATGCTAAGGGCAGATCCTGCTTTCTCCTTCCTGCTGAAATTGGAAGTAACCTCTTCAGTGTCAATGTCATCACATTAGTGTCAACGAGATCAGAGGTAGGGCAAGCGTGCGTAATTCCTTCTAGTGAGATGAGACGATGACAAGCTGAAATTTATCTGAATAAATGAAAAATCTTGGTGATGTTGCGTTCTTGGAAATAAAACTGGCAACGTTCTGTTGAAACCTAAAAGAGGCTGAAACAATTGATCATGACAGGGTTGGGTGAAGAAAGGAAGCAGACTTTTGTGGGCACAGGCAGTTTTAGTAAAAGACAGAGCAGGCAGGGGCAGAACCAGGTGGCAAAAATCAAGGCAGTATTTCTTAGGCTGAAGTTTGACACACAAGTCATAGAACCATAGAATTGTCAGAGTTGGAAGGCACCTCAAAGATCATCTAGTTCCAACCCCCCTGCCATGGGCAGGGACACCTCCCACTAGAGCAGGTTGCTCAGAACCCCATCCAGCCTGGCCTTAAAGACTTCCAGGGATGGGGCTTCTACCTCCCAGGGCAACCTGTGTCAGTGTCTCACCACTCTCATAGTGAAGACCTTCTTCCTAACATCTAATCTGAATCTACCCAGCTCTAGTTTTGCTCCATTCTTCCTCGTCCTACCACTACCCAACATCCTGAAAAGTCCCTCCCCGGCTTTCTTGTAGGTCCCCTTAAGATACTGGGAGGCACAATAAGTTCTCCTCAGAGCCTTCTCTTCTCCAGATTGTATAACCCCAACTCTCTCAGTCTGTCTTCATAGCAGAGGTGCTCCAGCCCTCTGATCATCCTCATGGCCGTTCTTTGGACACGCTCCTGCACATCCAGATATTTCTTGTAACAGGGGCTCCAGAACTGGGCACAGGACTCCAAGTGGGGTCTCACTAGAGTGGAGCAGAGGGGGAGAATCACCTCCCTCGACTTGCTGGCTACATTCCTCTTGATTGAGCCCAGGATACACTTGGCTTTCTGGGCTGCAAGTGCACACTGATGGCTCATGTTGAGCTTCTCATCCACCAGCACGCCCAAGTCCTTTTCTTCAGGGCTGCTTTCAAGCCAGTCACTGCCCAGCCTGTATCAGTGCTTGGAAAGGAATCAGGCAGGGGAGAGCTCAGGACTTGATGGGGGCAGGCCAGCAGTGGCTCTGGGGCTTCATGCAAGAGGTTATCCAAGGGCACTCTAAGTGATCCATAGTAGTAGGATTGCTACTTGCCTAGAATGTTATTTCTTTTAAAATAAACTACAGCAGAAGGAAACACTAGAAAATGAGGGTTTTGCAAGTCAGATAACAGAAAGTATATTGACTTCTAATGTCCTGCTTGACTCTAGTGCTGGTTCATTTGGTGCCATAGCCTTCCAGAAAGGCAATGAAAAAGCAGCTGGCTGCCTGGAATCACAATAGTGTGGATGGACATGTTCCACCATCATATTAAGGCTCCTCACTAGCCCACATTCAATTCCTTGGCCAGATCCAGCAAAGGACAGAGGCATCTCCGAGAAGAATTTCAATAGAATTCCAGAAAATTACAATGGAATTACACAACAGCAGAGCAAATAAAATTTGCTAGTTATTATGATTTGTATTTCTGTGGGTTCCAAAAACACAATCTCAGTGTAAATATTCCAAAAGCCATTGGAGTCCATTCTCAAGAAAAATAAAATTAAGGAAAAAAAAAAAAAAAAGAGTTAGCTATAAAGCTCTAGTCACTGTATTGCTGTTTATTCATTCAACAGCTCTTCAAAACCCAGTGCCATCCAGACATGCTAGCAACACCTCGGTCCTACCTCAGAGAGATTACGCATTGAAGATTGAAGCTGGAGAAAACACAAACCAAAGGCTGGAGGGAAGAGCAGGTGACAGACGAGGTTTCTTTTAGACTCCAGTATGTGCATGACAGGATCTGTTTGCTCTGTTTATGCCATCCACGGCACAATTAGGGCCCTGAGGCTTGACTGCAGTAAAAACCGTAAACACCAATAACAATAAGGTCTAAGATATTTTGAGGTTGGTTGTCTGGAGGAGACCATTATGCATACATCACGTGGCAGTGTGAACACACGCGCTGGATGCTTCAGATTGGGAGGGGTTTTTGGTGAGTTCTCAGAACTGTTTGTTTTTCAACTGAAATAAGCACAGCCAAAGTGGTGCGTTGATTATCTCTGTGTACATTGATGCTGTTTTTCAGACTACAGGCATGTTTATTGCCGGGGAATCATAAATATGTTTCATTTCTCACTCCTGCTTTATACTGTCTAAGGATAGAGACATTGCTTATGGAAGCCTGGCTTTTGTTGTTTATTTTTTTTTGTCCCCCCAGATATCTTGTTGACATGAATAGTCTTTGTCTTTTGTTTTCCCACATTGCTGGAGGATGGTAGCAAGCACACTAATGGATTTGGACCAGCAACAACGCTTAAACACTGGGAGAAGAGAAGGAATGTCTCATCTTTTACTACCAAAGCCTAATAGTAATTCACTAATCAGTCCATGGCACCAACATTGCTGCCAACAGATGCAGAGTTTCCGGAGACAAATGAGCCACTGAAGAGTAAAAATATAGTTCTCAATATGGTTTAACCTGATCAGCCAAGACCAAAAAGGAAATAAGCGCATGCACCAACTATATCAGATCCCATCAAAGATCTTTGAGATACTGTCACATAGCAAAGACCATCACAGGGGTATGTGTTGCACAGAAAAATATTTTTATCTCACTGTAGGGAAGAACTACAGTTAAATGATTTTGGTCCCATTCAGTGAATAAGAAATCTGAAAAAAAATAAATCGTGGCAATCAAATAAAAAGTTGTAAGCATTAAATGAGCCTCCAAAGGCAGAGGCCAAGCATACTATTAAAACCACGAAGCAAAATAATAATAATATCAGTTACAAGCTGCATGGGTAATCAATACCGAAATGTGATGCCTTTTAATCAGGGGATCTTTTAAACTGAAAAAAAAGAAGAATTAAAAAAGGAGTGTTTAATTGCAAGAGCAATATTTGGTACTTGGGCAGTTGAAATCCATTTCTGAAACCAGGCTTCCCAAAAGAAAGTAGGTCAGACTTAGGATGATGTTAAGCAATTGAGTTTGTAGCAGTTAGATTACCATTGAGATAAAGGACCCTGCTTATTTGAGTTAGTTCATGTGACTTAGTCTATTTTCTATGCTCAAAGTACAATAAAGAGAATGAAGTACTCAACTGAAAGGATTCCATCCAGATCTATGGTACAGCACCTGCAAATGAAAGCTTCCTGACCACAACCGCTGGACAAAACCAACAGCTGCCCTAAAGCTAACATGCTGGAGAGGCAGCTCTTTGCCCAAATTTGAATAGTTTCCAAAGAAAATAAAAGCATCTGAGCAAACTGCTATTTTGCATTAAATTTTCCTCACAAAGTGGATTATTCGTGTACTAGAATTTATTTTATTTTAAACCTAAGAGTTTTACACAGCTCTGAATCACCTTCCACAGCTCCAGCACATCTTCCACCAGGCGCAGGACACTGGGGTGACACGTTAGGCTGGAGCTCTCGTTCCTTCCCTGCCTGTCTTACTCTGTGTGCCATGGGAGAAGCTGGCTCTCTACCGATGAATGAGTGCCATGGAGCAGACGGGATGGAAACAGAAATGTTCTTGCCATTCAGTCAGCTCTTCATGAGCAGTGTTTTGGCATCCATACCCTAAGACGTGCCTGCTTCTTGAGAGCTGCTTTTTCATTTATGTGACCCCATGTGACAGCTCCCTCTCAAAAGATTTCCTCTAACTTGATATATTACCTCTGAATTCCAGCCGTAACCTACTTGGGGCACAGACCACTGGTGCCCCCTCCTCAGAGCACGAGCTGGGAGAGCCATCGTTTGCAGCAGAGGGGAAGAGAAGCTATGGAGGGACTGTTGCTGTAGGAAAATCTTCAGCTAAACCGCTATCTTCCATATTCGATTGCCTATGCTTAGCCTATTCAAGGAAGTCTTTGGAAAAATACCTAAGAGGATTTTGGCTTTCAGATTAAGTGATTTCTAGATGATTCCACCCATAGCAAGTCAGCAGGGGGTGAGTTTAGCTGCATTTTGCCTACACCAGAGGAAGAGAGGCTCACTCTTCTGAAAATCATCCACTAAATTAATGAAGACATGAATGTACATTAGGCTGAACCTATTTAGCTTATTAAAGTCTCCTCTCTCAGATCATTTCCTTCTGTGTGTGTCTCTACATCACAGGCTCTTCTGTTTGTAATTTCCAAAGTTAAAAAAAAAAAGAGATTGTATCTTTTTTAGGGGTTACCCTCAGCTTTCAGCAGTCAGAAACTATATGTACAGTAGTCAGCCTGAACTCTCATAGGAAGATTAAAGACCAGGCTGTGTGCAGTTAATACAATAATGATGACTGTCACTGTACTCATCAAATATAATCTGAGGTGAGTGTCACTATTAGCAAGGAAGGAAGAACCTAAATGTGATGTCAATTTATGTTTTGCAGTGTTGGATGTATTACTGGAATCTTTGTTCTATAAAAGTTTGGCGAGGATCGTTCTTACTCTCCTGAGGAAAATAAAATGTTTTGTCAGTGCCAGTTTCTTTGACTCCCATTGTTTTCACTGGCTTTGGGAACAGATCCTTATTTTTGCTTTATTTTTTAATTCTTTTTCTTTATTTTTTTTTTTTCACATCTTCCTATCTAATGAATAGACTGATGCAAGAAATCAGCAAAGAAGGGAAACTGCTCTGATGGAAAATAAGGAAGCTACAAAAAATAACACAGGGTCCATTTCGGGAGAAAGCAGGAAAAATTTTCTGTAAGATGAAGCTTTTTCTCCTAAGGGTTTGAATCATTGTTTAAATCCTTGTTTGAGTGATGTAGGTAAGGGAAGCTGAGGGGACAGTGAGTAGCAGAGGAAGTGCATGCTCTTCCTCTGAAGGATATTCAGAATTATTCTGCTGTTATGGAGCTGAAGCTCTTAAATAGCTCCTGCACAGCTTTTGTGCTCCTGAAATAGAAAGAAAAAGGAAAAACATGCAGGATGACATAAGTGTCGTCTTCTAGGTTGTTATCAGAAAAGCAAAGAAATATCCTCTGGCTCTTGTCAATGGTTCAGCTGCATGGTTTTCCACACCTCTGTCCTTCTAGCAGGAGGACACAGTGGGCATGCCTGAAGACAAACCGGTCTTCCAGCTCCAAGAAGACCCACAAGGAAAACAGGCCCTTTCCCAGTCAGAATAAGAATGACCTCCTGCATTGCAGAGCCCTGAACTCCGATGAACCATATACCCATGGAATAGATGTTATGAATTTGCTTTGTCAAAAAATTAGGTTCCTTCCATAAATTTCTAGATGAAAAGAAAAATCAAACGTTCTTTTGCATTCCTTCAGTTCCTGGTGTACTTTGGTTAAGAAGAATTCAAAACAAGCCATCGCAAATTCTTCAGTCCTACAAATTATAGTAGGTAGAGAGTAGCCTTCTGCAGCAGGAATTTGACTACCGAGTGATGGAGAGGGAGATGCTTTAGCCCTGAACAGTTGCACACCTCACCTCAGAGAGCTACAGGACATGCTCAACTGCTTCATTAACCCATGTGGGACCCCATGGGGTCCTATTGCAGAGCCCAGACCCACAGCTGTGGAGGAAGGACCTTGGCTGCTCTGGACGTCTTCCACAGCATTTCGTCTTTAGGGACCTTGCTTTGATAACTTTTTACTTGTTTTTCCTTTGCTTCTTTTTTTTTTCTTCTTCTTCTTTTTCTCTTTCCCCCTAGCTACACTTCTGTCAAATCCCAGTTTCCACATGAAGTTTTGCACCAAACTGAGTGAAAGCGCTAAGATAATCTATTTGTAATAAAATACTTTCCCTTCGCTTTAGTAAACTTAGCGCTTCCCTGTAAAAACAAACTCTTTAGTTATTCAGGTGTGACTAGTCACCATATTAAATCACCATACTGCCTCCTCAGTGTAATAAGACATTTATTTAAAATTTCATTTTGAAATCACTCTTTTTTGCTGACATTTAATTTTGCACAGGAGTAACACTATCATAAAAGAGCCCAGGTGTAAAAATATTACGTTTTTAGTAATTATGTACTGTCCATTACTACTAAAAACTAGGAAAACTATCCATTTTTCTCAAAATTGGCTGGAATTACTCAGTTTAAACATTTAAGAGGAATCATTTAAGAGCTACATTGCAGAATAAATGCCTGTGTGCCTCTGCTACCTACACTTGGCCATTTGCTGCGGTCCTTTTTAAAGTGAAATTGTAAGTTTTTGCATAGGTAACCAGAATTTTTTAGCATTTTAATATTAACATTGCTAAGGTACGGGTCTATCAGTAGTGTAAAGCATGAGGAAGAGGAGAGACAAGAACAAGTCGCATGTTTAGTGAATGCCATTTTGACAGGTTCATACCTATGGCTTTCAGATGATGTTTCGGTCCCCCAAATGAAGTTCAGGCTCCTCCAACGGGAACGGTTATGACTGTAGCTTTCAGTTCTTCTGTCTTTATTGGATATGTTAGAGGGTCTAATAATGGAAATGGAAGGATCCCGAGTCCAACCCAAGTCTATGGCAAAACAGACTGGAATTAATCTCTATGAGCTTCGACATTGTAGTTTACCAACTAGGTAACCAGTAGGTAACATACTAGGTGTCTTCTCTCATTCATGGTGAAATATAGTCTCCAGTGAATGTGACTATGAGAAATTCCAGTGAATGATTCATGCCACCCTGATATAGGTACCTCAAATGGTTCAGTGAATATGGATGGTTACTTCTCTCTTGCTCCATAGACCAGAACAGCAACATCAGGAATTGTTTAGTTTAAATGCCCAGCTCACACATGGTTGGAAGAATCCACCCAATTGACTTTGACATGTTTGGATCAGACCCTACAAGGGCATGTGCATTTGGAAGTAGAGTGTGCTAGGAAAAAAATCAGTTAAGCTCTTTTATTTGGAGAAATATCTCATGGCAGTCCATCCAAATTAAAACTTTTCTGTCGGGATAGGGAGACTATGTTGGTTCTAACAGTGACTGGGGGAGATTTTGCAATCCAGGCTAGAATTTGTCATCAAAGTGAAGAAAAGAGCCCAACCACAAGACAACCTTGTGGTGATCCACTTGAGACAGGGGAAAGCTGACCTTAACAGAAAGTTACTCAACAGGCAGGTGTCAAGGTCACTTGGGCTAATATGTGTTGCGGTGAGAGTCTCTCTCTTTCTCTGGTTGTTCATGTAAAACATTAGGGAGCCATGGCTTCATTTTAGCACAGACCAGAATAGACCATTTTTACAATAGACGTTTTCAGAGAGTAGAAAGTATTAGTTCCCCTTTCATCACTCTTTCAGAGTATTCCAGGGGGCAGACAAAAATCAGCACTAAATACCCACTGACTTTGCATTTTGGCTTCCTTGCAATGACAAACATGTTTGCTAGGCCAACAAGAGTCAGTTCACACTGTGAGATTTAAACTACACTCTGCTATTTATCGTTTCGGCCATCGCAGTTGTCTCAGAGCGCTGGCAGGAGACTGAGCTTGCGTGTGCTGCGTCAGGCAAACACGACTAGGACAGACTCTCTCCCACAGTGCTTGCAAGACCCAAGGTTTGCTTCCAGACATGACCTGTAGTAAGGCTGCAACAGCAGCACTGTGTTGTAGTTCAACATTCTTCTTTAGGCAGAGACATCTGAGGTGAGGCAGATCTGCCATGTTTTTCCTCCTTTCATAATATACAGTAATTGCTGAGGTTCTCCAGAGCCATTGCAACTTTTCAACTCCATTTTCTCATAACTTCTTCCTTCATGATTTTCTCCTCCCTGCTGGCCTTTCAGCACATCTGGATCTCTTAGATTTCTCTTTATGTGAATATTGCCCTTACTTTTTCTCCCTGATTTCTCTCAGAAATTTTCCACACATTGTTATCTGCAACTCCCATCTCTGCCTCATTGCTATTCTTTTTCCTGAGCTGCAAGTGGTTTGCATGGTGGTTTCTCCCGTCATGTTTTTATCAGGCATCCTCCAGTAACATTCCTTCATTTGCCCTTTTTTTTGCCCAAGGTTTTGTTTACCTTCTCTATCTGCTCTGGGTCCGCATGTTTCGGAGCTGCTGGATTTCTTATAATTACAAGGCTTGGCCTGGGTTTTTTTAAGGGTTAGGTTTTTATCTTGCTAAGATGTATGTTTCTCTTTTCTTCCTGCATTGGATTGTTCATTTTTAAAACTTCCTTTTAATCAAATGAAAGGAATTAAAAATGAGGAGGGAAAGCCCAAGAATTTAAATTCCAGTCTTCTTTCTACCACAAGGAACCAAGAATTCCTTCTATTTAAGACAGTCACAGATTTTATCATTGTGACTGGTTTCCATTAACTTTGTAAGTAGAAAGACATTTAGTAAAGTTGAAAGCTGTCTCTTATGTGATGACAGACTTTGCCTGTTTTAATATTTTTACTGGTTAACTACCAAATCCCGAGTCTACCACTGTCTAAAGCCAACATTTAGTGCTCACTACTCCTCTGGCAAGAAACGTGACACAGAAATATATCTTCCATATTAAGCTTTCGAAAATGTATAGTACTTTGTGTTAGAAAAACAACAGTTTCAACATGTGAAAAAGATTGCTCCAGCAAGGCTTCCCTGAGAGAAAGAAATAGCAAAAAAAGCATGCAAAGGGTCAGGCTGAGAGTTTGCTTCAGCAAACACAAGACACAAGACAGTCTATTTTAATTAATACTAATGCATACACCTCAAGCTGGATGAACTGGTTGTATAGATTGAGAAACTGGTTAAACCAACAATGGTGCCATGTTGGGATGCAGCGATGCCAAGCGGGTTTTTGTTTCTGGTAGTCAGAGTCCAGCTTAGTCTTGTTGAAACCCTTGTCATTGCTGTCAGCGAGCAGAATGAAGCCCTCCTACCCAGCCTGTTCCAACACCAGGCATCATGGCCATGTGCAGCTGATCTCACTTCTCATTTCGCTCAGGGAAATAGGAGCAAAAGGAGCTACAAAAATCCAAGCAGCTTAGAAGAGACATCCAAATACATATAACATACAGTCATCTATTCTTGTATTTATCACAACGTCTGGCACATTTCATTCTACAGATAGAAATCTCCCTGGAGATACCATAATTTGTTCAATACTCTTCACCGTAAGCAGTATTGGCTGGATAAAATAGTTCACTCCAAGCCCAGGTCCAATCAACAGCAGGAAGGCACCGACAGCCCAGTTCTGCTACAAGGAGAAAAAAAATAAAATCACATCGCTCTGGGAGAGTTACACTGGTAAAAATTGCCGTGTAGATAGAGCTGATGTCCAAACAGCTACCTCCAGCACAGCTTGTTCAGAGAGATCCCTGGTCCTGGATGGCTGCTGGGTGGAGAGCACAGAGGTAGCAATGGAGCTCACCTGGTCTGTCTGATGGAGCAGGACATGAACTGAGATCGTTCTTTGCCCACCCTTCACTGAGCAAGGTAGACTGGAGGTGAGGAAGGTCTCTGCTTTAGCTGTCTTGCTCTACCCATGCAACGAGTCTGGCTCTTTCAAACTTCATCTTCTGCGCTGCAGGATCTGTCTGGCACCACTGCTGCACGGGATGTATTCCTTAGGCGCTCAGCAAAGCTATTTTCGTCTTCTGCAAACCGGTTACCTCGTGCTTACTAGATGTCACCAAATTTAGATTACTGACTAGAGAGGTCAGATTTGGATAGAGGACCAAGAGAAGACACAAGATCCTCTTGTGATCCATTTCCTACCTGCCTGGATTTTTCTTTTTATGGTTTCTTGAGAGAGACTTTCTGTTACAAAATTTCTTCTCTGATGTTCTTTCACATTGCTTCTTCCCTCAGCATCTGAGCTTCTGGAAGGCCCAAATATTATAGTAAGTTGCAAAAATAATAATAATAAAATAATCAAAGTGAGGCCCATAAATCAAGCTCTGCGAAATTCCCTTCAAGGAGGTTCCTTGGGAAGGGAACTTCACTCCCTCCCTCTTCAAAAGAAAGAGATGCTGTGTCCTGCAGGACAGGGAGGACCACATCCATCCTTGATGTATCTGGAGACATATCCCCATACCAATGGCAGGTTTCCCTCCTCGTTCCCCAGCTGCACAACTGCAGGGCAAACATCCCAGCAGAGCCTCCTCCACCATAGCCTCCCCTTGCATTGCACCTTAAACTCCCTCCCAACCCATGCTGAAGGTGTCCAAATGCCAGAGACCTGCTGGTAGGAACTGAACAGAGTTCTGGGCCATGTCATCTCAACCTGCTGGTGAGCCGCAGCGCTGAGGCAGCTTGGGACCCAGCACAGAAGGCCAAGATCTCGCACGTGGAGTCTCCTTCAAGTCAGGCTAGAGATGACTCAGTCAACTCAAACATCATCTAAACCCATCTGCTCTGTAGAACTGCACTTTTGGCTTTTAAGCCCGAGCGTTTGCTTCTATTCAGGTACAACTGTTGCTAATTTCATTCTTAGTTTATTATTGGAGGAATGCTTCCCTGTTTAATTATGAGAAACAGAGAATCTATAATATACTCAAAACTGTGAAAACTTAATCCTGGATAATTTTTACTCTCTGAGAAAAGTCGCTAGGACTGATCTATTCTTTCTATCAAGTACACCCATTTAGTTTATTTTTAACATTCCTTTCATTATGTTATGAGCTTCTTAAGGATAATGAAATAATTGCTTGTCTCTTTGATTGATCTTTGTTTTGAAAGGAAACTTTAATAGTGTTATTTCTAGAGCAGGCTTACGATATAATACAATTAAAGGAAAACATGACATTAAAACACATTAAAGCACGTGTTCCAATAATTAGACCTACAATCCTCGTTAGCTGGAGCACTGGGCAGGGAGGAGTTACTGTACAAATTTATGAGGGAAGAATCCATATTATTTTGCTTAATAAAGCACATCTCTTAATAACGACACTTACTAACACTGTATAGCTGTAGCAATCAAAGAACAAGCTCCTTTCCCAGGCTGCTCTGGAAAGCTGTTCACATGCTACAGAGAATCCCAAATCTTGGCATTTGATTTTGTTGACATGGAAATAAGTCAGTAGAAAGTTGTATAGAAGAGTGCTTTGACTAGCTCCGGGCTTTCAGAAGTAAGAATTCTAGCTTGCACAATTCTCTGTGATAGCAGATATGCATGTGCACTCATGGAAATTAGAATAAAAAGAAAAACAAATGAAAGAGCAGAGATTCTGAATCTGGATGCGCGTGTTGCCAGGTTGAAATACAACTGTGCTGAAGATTAGACCGTAAATGAGATAGTATAGGACGGACTATACAAGACTACAGGCAGGCTATAGTAGACAGTTTAGGCAGGCATCTCCTGCTCCCATAAAGGATTAGAAAATTGTGCAGAAGATGATCTCATGTCCTGTTAAGACACTGACTTTGGGGCAAGGCTGTAGCATTGGGATCAAGGATTTTCTACCATGTACTTGCTTTCCCATCTTCTGTAACCTGATTTCTCAGGAACAAGGCTGAGATCCCAGATAATCAAAATATTCAGTTTTGGTGTGTTTTTTTTGTCCAGTTGCATTCAATTTAAATATTTTAGGTTTGGCAGGGAAGGACGGAAGGGCGGATATCTTTCACTACTTCGAATCCTAGACCAAATAATGTTTTCTTCATTTAAGATCAATGAAATCACTTAGCAACTGTTAGTTTGGCTGGATTCATGCTGGACAAACAGCCTGTCCTTTGTCTCAGAAGAAAAGAGAAGCAGGCCGGGGGTGCCTCGGGGAGCTCTGTGTGGATGTATACGGCTTGGTCCTCTGGTGAGGTTTCAATGATGCTGTAGTGCTTTTTTAATAGCAAATGAGGATTCACTAACCATAATGACTCTTTTTAGCATCCACCCACATGTGACACTAAGTGCAAAACCGCATCAGCAGTTACATAGCATCTGACAACACAATTTGGTAACTTAGGAGGGAAAGTGAAGACTCTGAGTGAATCAAGGAGGTTTAGGTCATGCTCTGTACTTGTCCAAACTGGAATCAAGGGTTTAAGATTTCTGCTCTTGAGAGGCTGGGCCAGTGATCGAAGCTAACCAGCATTATTTCTGCAATGTGGAAGGGCTCTTCTGGTGTTATCTGAGAGATGTCCTGGCTGTAGGTATGCTTAAGAAGCAGTTCAAGCCTGGGATTATCCAGACTTGGAGTTCACACTGGGAAAGGACATTGTCCTTGTTTTTCAGGATGCCTGTAAGTCTGCGTTAGTAAACACAGATGACGGCAATTACGCCTTTGGGAGAATCTTGGCACATTGGGACCGACCGTTTTTCTGATGGAGAACTGAGATAGCAGGAGAAACCTTTATCCTCTGGCTGAACAAGAACATCTTGAATCTGTTTATGTGTGTATGAAAAAAATTAATCAAATCTCTACAGGCTAGATTCCTCAAGGATGATAAACACTCAGCTGGCTTCAAAATCCTGCACAAAAAGTATGGGTTAACCTGGTGAGCTGTTTGACTCAAGATAAACTGGAGAGGCAAGGCTGTGGGGTGCATGTAATGAAATGTTATCACAAGGGGAGGTCGAGACTTTCCTGCACACAGAGCAGGTACTAAATCACTCCAGTTTTACCCACTTGGTTGTCTTTCACTGTGTTACTAATAAATACTAACCCTGTTTTGCTTTTATTTGATGTCCCAGAGGTCAGAACCTGATCTCTGCCAGGATGAGTAGGGATCCTGACTCAGTTGTAGATAACCTCTGAGTTTCAGTTTAAGGAGGATAAATAGGAAATCAAACACAGAAATCAAACACTGGTTTCTCTGGGAGAGGAGAAAGGAGGAAGGTGAGCCCAACCTCTCCATGGCTGAAAGATGATGGTTGAATGTAGAAGTGGTCTGGGTTAACCAGTAAGGTCAAACTCACCCTCCTGTGTGGTTCAGTACATCACCCCAGTTCCCCAGCAGCTCATGAGATCTGAAAGGTCACATTGCTCAAGTGAGACAAGTAGCTGGTCAAATCCTAGTTTGCTTAAATCATTCTCCCTCACCCCATCATTCCCTACACAGCAAAATGCTGATGATAGTTAGTTCCCAGAGGGTGGATTCAAATCCACTTCCCCAGAGAGATCTGAACCTCTATCTCCCACACCTTGGCTGACTGCCTTAAATATTTGGTGAAGTATCTGGATATCCTCTGCAGTGTTGTAAACTTAGGTCAAAAATAGTTTCCAGCTGCAACTACATGACTAATTTAACCTGGGACTACTTTTGAGGGGCAAATATTTTATTCACTAAAGGAAAATAATTGCCCTCCCATTTTAAGAACACAGAAGGGAAGCGGCTCTGCTGCTGCGGGAAATGAGCCTTGAGATTTTGTAGACAAGGTTAGAAAGCCACACTAATACACACTACCTTTTCTCAAGCTACAGTTTGAAAAATCCAGAGCTCTCCTCCTCATCTCCTCTTGTATATAGCCATATACTTACTTACCTATGGATTTCCAGGATATCTCAAAGTCACCAGCATATTCTTACAATGTATGGCCATAATTATATATAATTTATAGTTGTAATCCCTAGGAGTGCAGGTAGGTGTCTCAAATACACAATATCTTTCCCCAAAAAACACTCAAATTATTTGTTTTCCTCCTCTTCCTCCTGTGTATCACAACAGCAACAGCTTTCAGGGGGAAGGGAGAAGGGAGCTTGAACCACCAGCCTAGAATATTTAATATCAATTTGTCAGGTATTAATGCACTCATAGCTTTGTATTTTCAGGGAGAAGTTTCTAAAACACTTTGTCTTGCACAAATTAAATGGGTAAAAGTACTGGTCTTAGGTTTTAAAAGGCATTTAAAGTTAGGCTCCTAGGATTCTATTTAGGCTTCTAAATAAATAATCCAATTTTCATGTGTGCTATGTTCAGCAGCTTTTCCTAGCTGCTGGTTGCAGCTGAAAGAACAAAATTTTTGAAAATCAGGACACTTAGGGGGCTTGAACGCAGACTTGAGATGAGGATTTGCAAAGGGAATTAGGTGCCCAATTTCCATTGAGAAAAGGTTTAGGAGTTTCATGAGCGTAACTTTTAGGTACCCATTAGGAAAATCTCAGCTTTGCTGTAAATGGCTCTGGATTCCTTAGATTTCATTCGTTTGGCAGCCAGGCAACTCGTTCTGCTGGCTAAACCGAAAGAAATTTGCCGAGTTCTGTATAACTTCTGTAGTCTTTCTTTGGAAAATAAATAAATCATTCAAATGGAAA
>WEIS01015647.1:10019-25495 GCA_013389965.1 Todus mexicanus | reverse complement strand
TGAATTTTAGCCTATTGTCCATGATATTTTTAGCCATACTCCCCAACTAGCTTTATCATTCCCTGCTAAAACACTAGAATAATTAGCTACTCATTCTGTACATCAGTTATAAGAAAATGTACTGTTATGCTAAAACCCGTAAATGTTCTGCCGCAGAAAGATCACTTGTTTATAATTTTTCCTGTCACTAACCCTACCTTTGTTACTCTTGCGGGCACACTTTACATTTCCTAAACAAAGGGTCAACCTCTTCCCAATGTTCTAGNCTAAACAAAGGGTCAACCTCTTCCCAATGTTCTAGACCAGCTATTTGCCCTTAACCTCATCTATTTGCTTTGTTTCCATTTTTATTGTGTTACTATTTATTGTTTAAGCACATATTCTCATTGAGAGGTAGTATCTGTCATGTACTATGTTCCATCACCAACTTCCAAACATTGTATCTAAAAATGTAAAAGCAGCAAGGGTTCAGTAAAGAGTTTATTAAAATAAAGCAAATTCAGAGCTAGAAAATGGACTTAAAGTCCATTATCTGAACAGTTTGGACCAGATCCATAGAAAAGCATGAAAATACATTTTACTTAATGTTTAGTTTGGCTTCTCTAAAAACCAGAGTCATGAGAACAAAGATAATAACGCTGTGTTTTTTACAATTTTATTTAATTCTCTTGTTCTTACTGAATATATTATGCCTTCAACACCACCAATCCCACTAAAAATGAAGGAAATAAGTAGTATGTGAACATTTTTGAAAGACTTGCCAACTGTTACATTTGTGAAAGTAAGCTTTTAAAGCCTATGGCTTACATTATTCAAAGGATGTTACATAAAGACAATCTTATAGTACTAATAACTACTGTAAAGTCATAGTTCATTATCCCCAGTCATAAACACAAGGAACTTCAGACTAACTCCAGCTAAAACTGCCTAAAATTTACAAAGAAACCTAAATAAACAACTCCTCAAAAAAAAAAGGACTAATGTTGTTATTACTGTATTGACATTTTCTATTATCCTTCTAAACTCCACCAAAGAACTATCAGATGGAGGAAACACAGCCACTTGAGATAACACTGGACTTAAGAAAGAATGTCCCGAAGTCTGCCTTTATATATAGATGTAATAAAATAAGTGTAGCTGGAAAACCTTTGTAGTAAAATAGTTCTTAAATCAGTCGTCTTCCATGCAACAACTCAATATGTTTGGATCTTTGCAAATACTGAAGCACAGTCAGTTAAATTATATTTTTCCATCTATTTCTGAGTTAAGTAATATCAGATAATATTCTGTACTAATAGATGTGACACCATTCACCACTTTAATTTCATAAAAAATTATTACAATGAAATATCTCAGAGTCTAACCTAATAATAATCTAATAATAATATCAAGCTGCATCTAATCTAAAAATAATCTAATACTAATGAAAGTCCACAAGTTCCATGTTTTGTCAGTTTGGATATAGTGTTTCAGCTTTATATTAAACCTTCATATTTGGCATTATAGAAAGTAACTTTCTACAGTCTGAATCTATTAATTACATTCTAACGGAAAGTGCCACTTGTCTAAATGTTTGATAATGTATATCACTATAACATTGTCATACTATGCTTTTACGTATCAGTTTCGGGGTTTTTTTAGTTAAATAGTTTCCATTAAATAGGAAGTTAGTAAAGTTATGGGTACACAGGTAAACTATAAATTTAGATGTGAAAACATTCAGCTAGTAAAAAAGGATACATGTATGGAATATTAAAAACGATACCGAGTAAAACAACTAACGCAGCTTATATGTGTGTGATCAAATATACTTTTACTGACCTACACACGTGAAAAATATAAGTATGTGTTTTTACTCAGATTCAAGTTTCTAGATGTTCATGAACTTAGATATTACTAGAAATTACATGTATTTCTATGCTAGAAAAACAAGTCTACATACACATAATACAAACATATGTAGTACTGCTTTTATATACTAATGCAAGCACTATAAATAAGCGCATAAAATGAAAATTTATATAGGCACGTATTTATGTGTACATGCATGAAATATTTAAAGGTCCGGAAACCAATGTTCCCGCATTGTCAACCCCGCTGTTTCTCTGAGTGTAGATTTGTAAGCGTTGGGTTCTTATCATATCACAGTATTCCAATTAATGATCAAGCTGCAACAAAATATTATTAATACTACTATTAATAATAATAATAATATTATGCCACAGAAAAATAGTTGGAAAGCTTCAACATATATTTTGCCAGTATCTCTGCAAGGAAATTTAAATATGGAAAGAGTTTTTTAATTCATAAAATATCCAGCAGGACATTTTTGTGCTCTATTTGTAGAAGCTGTGAACTTGACAAAGCCTCCTACCTTTACAGAGGGAAAGTAGGCTTATAAGAGTTGAATGCAATCCTCCCTACATGGAAACAGTTTATGACTGCTTCTTCCCCCCAAAAAATATTTGTGAGTAATTTAATTGGCACACAGAGAAAACTGAATCCTTGCATCCTAAATCAACAGCGTAGGAGCGATAGAAGTGTATGAATTCTGCCACTAAAACTAGGTGAAAACCACACCAACAGGAAGCTCCCTTTTGTTCCTGGAATTTCGGAGTGCCATTCAGAGCACTGCACTACCGTTGTAACTATGCCCAATACACATCAGCGCTAATAAGATTCAAATAAAAACATGGAGAACAAGGCTAACCTACAGCAGTTCGATGCAACAAAAGATCATGACTAAGCGCTACAAAAACCATGCCAAAATTATGTTTTGGCAAGATTATGTGTGTCAGCGGCCCCATTCTCAGTAGATATGGTGAATAAAAAACATTGATTTCAACGGTATTATGTTGTCTTTACACCATTCAAAAACATGGCTTACCGTCTATCTTTCTCTTTTGTTACACCTCTTCATGGCTCTTTGCTAATATTAAAAGAGAGATATCTTTCCATCCACAACTTGTAGCTTCTTCACAAAATACTCTCTCTTGTCCAAAATAAATCTTACCTCTTAATTTTTCTTATCACTTTCTTGAGTATAAATACATCTATAGAACATGGTAGTTTTACGAATTTTCTTAGAAAAAAAATGAGCGTACCTTTCAATTGTATTTTTGTGTCCATTGTAACCAGACAAAAAGCAAAGAAGCAGTATCAAAAGTAATAAGCAATAAATATTTTCTTTGAGGTAATATGGTGGGCTAAGCTCTCATTATTTATGTAGCTAAAAATTATTTCTAATTTATACCACCATTTTGAGCACCATCACATAAATTCAGCATATTGCCAGGATATTTCCTTTTCTCTGTTTTGGTCATGATTTATCATTTTTCCATTTTTAATACGCATCTGTTTATGATCTACTTAAAAAAACAACAACAAAGAAAGAAACCCTAAACAATACCACATCTATAAACATTAAATCAATGATAAGTGTGAAGGTACAGCATGCGGTTGCATAACTAAGCAAGAAAGGACCACTCGTGGAAGAACACGGGTGCCCTCAACCCCCTCCACCCCAGTACAATTTAAGAAAAGCACCTCTCAGAGTTGGAGCCGTAGTTGCCAAAGGAAAACACTTTCTCATTTTCAGATGTCCACAACTGTGATTGCATTGACTGTTAAACACACTTCAGCCTAGACGCCTCTGTTGGACAAGTGTACAGAGCTCCTAATTAAGGGGTTTCATTTTTGTCACAAAAGGAGCTAGATTGTAATGGCATCTTTTGTCCTATGCTTAATGAAGGGTGAGATATTGTTTAAATAATTAGTAACAACGCTGGAAAAGAATTCAAGTAATTAGCATAGCTTGACACCCAGAGCAACACCAGTTGCTGTTGTTAGCATCTACAATGTGTCGATTTAGAAAGAAAATCTCAAGAAAGCAAGCATCGCTTAAAGCGATTTTGCTTTTCTTTTTTAAAAGATACATTTAACCACTCATTTTTGAATGAATCTACTATACTATTGCCTACTTCATGTGCACTCCTTTGGATTTTTTTTTAAGATTTGAGTAGTCTGGCTATCAAACCCCATGTATTTTAAAAACCTGCAGCAGCAATATAGCAAGTAACAACCTGTTTTTTCAGGCTAGGATTTTCTGATCCATTTGAACATTGGATTTGTCAAGAACATGCGCACATTATCTGTAAGTTAACAAAGGACATCTGCAACCTCGTGCCTAAGATTTACGTTAGCAGCATGACCAGTGACTCAAGACGTCATATCACCATTTATGAAGGAGGAGACCTGAATGTGAAAATGGACCTGAAATTCTTGCCTCTCAACATTCAAATACTCGTGTGAACAGGTATCATTCCTTTAGTCTTGAGGCATTTATCATGCCAATCTACAGAACTGAAAATCTCATTCTTGGAGTTTGATATATAGAACAGCACCAAATTTCTGAGATGGAAGAGGCAATGCGGAAGGAAAGACATAGTTTTCAGGTTACACTCTTCCGAATAGAGAATGGATGTTGGATTTGGATGGAAACCATCTAGCCTACCGTTCCTGAGCTCAGAGTATAAATTTGTCATAGCTGTTGGCATAACTAGCACGAGTGATGTCATCACTGGCATTGGCAAAGTGAAATAGGCTGCCTCATGACAAAGGGATTTCACATAGGTTAATAACTATCGGTTTAAAGTACTTTTAGGTAGTTTCGGTACAGAGAAAGTCCACATCTAAAAAAAGATTGTATAGATATTATAAACAATGATAGGAGTTGCCGTTACAAGGAAAGAGCTATTTGACCCATACCTATACTGACCATTAAATTACTACTTGAATTACTCATTGTGGTGGCTGGCGGAAAACACTTTCTACGGTTCCTGCCAAGTTAGCTAAATTGTGTAACATCTAACGTCAATGTTGCTTGCCTGTCTGAGATATCCATTCAGAGTTTGCTTAGGCATCTTGGCACAGAAAAGTTAGAGATCATGCAAAAATACCCTAATTTTTTTTCCTATCTGCAATGCAAAGTCAAAGATCTTGGGAGAAGATCCATGCCTTTCAAAGTCTTCTTTCAAGACTTGCCATACCTAAGTACACCAAAAATAAGAAGTGTTTAGTATTTATTGACATCCTCAAAAATATACTTACCCAGTATTTAATTCTGAGGGCATTTTGTGTTAAGCAGTGCATTTCTACTTGTATAAAATTGATTTACAATACAATTGTTCAATCACTGTTAGTTTACTAAATAGTACTACCTGTTAAGTATATAAACCCATTGGATTATTGAAAAATACTCTAAGTCCAGGCACTTTCTATTCACATTTATAGTCCATGCTCCATTTTATCAGTGGTCAAGAATTAAACTATTAAAATAATAAACCAGTTTAGGGAAAAAAAATAAAGCAAGCAAAAATAACTCCTCCTTAGAAAATTTTTAAAAAAGCTTTTAAGAGATGAAAGGAAGGTGTGAGGTCCAGGTAGTGTCTTTCATTATGCTAAAATAATCACAGGGCATGATCTGCATGCTTGAATGCGCATAGAGGCACAAAACCCACAGAGCGTGTGTCTGCAGGTTTCATCTGCACTCACGAAGTTATCTCAGAAATATGTGCAACTCCCTACTTTTGTCTGAAGCTATTTATAAAACCCTTTCACTTAGTTAAACCTTCATTCAGTTTCTTTTTCCACTTCTTAAATTCTGAGTGAGAAGGTTGATAAATAAACTTCGCTCTTTGCACTTGTGGTTTCTCAATTGCAGTCCACACACAGTCTGAAGGGAGTGCATGGAGGAAAGCATGGGGTGCATAATTCCTGTCTCTGCAGGTGCAGCAGCACCTAAATTGGCATGAAAGGAACATACACTTAAGTGGGTGGGAGGCCATGGTGAGTGGCCCCCCTGTTCTGCAGGAGTTCTGCCTCCACCAGCAGCCCTGGAGAGCCACCAGAGCACCCTGCAACCTGGCCACCCACTGCCACCCCACCCAAGAGCATCCTATGCCTGGTCATGGGGATGCCAAAGCCACCCAGCTACCTTCCAGGAGAGGTGCCAGAAGCTCACCAAGCCACAGGAATGCCACAAGAAACTCAGAAACAATTTTGATTTTGTTTCCAGGACTGCGCTGCATGTGAGCCCAGGTGGGAGGTAGTGCAGGAAGAGCGGAGCTGGCATTCGGTTTCCCTGGCTGGATGGGCAGCTGGCATCCCTGAAGCCAGCACAAATAAATGCATTGCCTGTTAGCAACGAGGCAGAGGACTTTTTACAATGAAAGCCATCAAATGAAAAATAATCAATAGCAGAGCATATGCAAAGAATGCCTGACATTTCAGTCAGCGCCTGTGTCTATGCAGTCAGCACTGAACCTTGTCAGCTGCCACGAATAAAGCTGTAAGTAAATAAGAAAATTCACCTAAACAGCAGTATATGCTGCACATTCCTTATGATAGCTATAGAGAAATCAAAGTACAACTGAGGAATCTTTCTTAAAGCAAAATCTGACACCTTTTCAAGGGTGATAAGCAAACGCACATCTAAATCTGTATGTGTACCTCATCTTATTACAGACTGCACACTTACCTCTCCCAACCCCTGCACGAATGAGGTATTTAACATGCAACTGAAGGGCACTTCACAACCACACACACGCTGGTTAAAAGACGATAGATAGCACTAACCTTTAGCTTGTCATAGCGCTCACTTAAAGCTGCCACTTGATGGTCACGGTGTCGCCCGACCAGTTTACACAAGGCACAGATTAACTGGTCATCAGTCACGCAGTACATGTTAACTTTCTCGTCCTCATGCTCCAGGCACATTAATCCTCTGATGTGAGAGTCTGGGATGGGCTCGATGAGCCGGTGGCCGGTAAACGGCTTCTTGTTGGGATGAGTGGCTTTCAGGCATTCCTCGCAGTAGGACACCTCGCAAGTAACGCAGGTTTTCACCGCCTCCTGGGCAGGGTCCTGGTCGCAGAACTGGCAAAGCACCTTCTCACAGGACGACATGCTGTTGCTATCAAATGCCCGCTCCCGGCGGGTCTCACTAGGGGAATTGGGCCCGCTGACTGAGGCTTTCTGAAACCTGTCGATGATGTTCTGCAGGGTGACGTTGCGCTTGAGCCCGTCTAGACCACGCTGGCTGAGGGTGATGACATAGCGGCAGGTCGGGCACTGGAAGGCGGTGATAGATTCCACCGGCTCGTTGGTGGCGCAGTGGGAGACCAGGATGCGGTGCGCGCAGTTGAAGCAGAGGCTGTGAGCGCAAGGCAGCAGCAGCGGGTCTTCAAACAGCTCCAGACAGATAGGGCAGGTCAGTTCCGACTCCAGTGTTTCCATCTTCAGGCAAAGCTTTCTTGTGGTGTCAGCGAAATCCAGGGAAGCTGATCAGCTATCTGGAAACACACGTAAAATTCGATTAGGCAAGAGAAAACATGAGGGGTCAGCCGTGGGGGGTTGTCAACTTTCGCCACTGCTCCCGGGGCTATCAATCCACCATGCCGGGCAGGAGAGCAATCTAAAGTTTTAAACCTGCACATGTACACATCAAGGTATTTAAAAATGGACTGCCTTACTCTTCTGCCCTCTCTCCGTTAATTTAGAATACCAAACAAAAGCTGCTTCTTAATTTCTCTCTCTTACCCTTTTCCCTCTCATGCAATAAACAGCAGATGTTTCGGTGCATTATTAAACCACCAAATTATGACCTTCAAAGAGCATATTACAGGAAAATTAGATTTCTTCTGCAGATGCTGATTTTGGATTCACTCATCTAGTAGTAAAACTTTTTTTAAAAAAACCCTCACCTTTAGATAGCATTGTGCAAGGACTAGTCCAGAGTAACACAACTGACCACCTTACAATTGCTTTTGCAATTAACATTTATTTTATTGGATTGAAATTTTCATGTGCCGTTATAGGAAGAACATAGCGTCTAGAGTGCATGTCTCTATTTACCTGTGCAAATATGTATCGGAATACATACAGGGAATCATGTTTCCAGGAAAGCATGTGAAATTTTTCATATATGTATGATATAGGTATCATACACTAATATACTCCTCTTATATATTTCAAGAACATATGCAACTGTATTGATATGTATCTGCACTTTTCTGCATATGTATCTGTACACATGCTCAAAAACATATCACATACATGTTTTTAGTAAGATAAATGTAACTAGAGGATTGCACAGGGTCATAACTGAAATGCCTAAAGGGTGACGGATGAAGTAAATGATAAAGATAGTTTAGCCCAAACTTTTGATGATCCTAACCTCTGGTGAGTAACAAAGTAAAACGCAGAGGTAGTGACATGTGTGATTTGCCCGGGAGGAGTTTGTGAGTGTGTGTATCTACTTTTGTGCAAATACACTGATAAAACCTACAAATTACTGCTTGCTTTTAGTGGCCTTTATTAATCACTTGAAGTGGATTAGGAATCAATGATTTTTAAATGCAGGGCCTGGGATTTTCTGGAGAACACAGCAGTACACCCCCATCAGAGATTAACTGAAACTTCATTTTGCCTCCTTTCCTGCGCTCGGCGTTACAGAGTGTGGTTTTGAAAGAGTCGACCTACGCAGCTCTCCCTGCCTAAGCTCCCGTCAAGGGCCCGTCACCGCCGCAAGCAGACAGGTCAGTGAAGCAGAAGCAAAAGCTCTGCTTCACACTCACAGAGCTGTACCTCTTCACAGTACAATCTATTTAAGCTTTGTTGCTCATAACTGAGGACAGCTTCAGATGGCACAGCTGCATCGTCTTCACACTGTAAAGTCATTGTTTGGTTGTGTGAACACTTGCTTCCTCCCCTGACAAGGGGAAAGGAGGGATGGACAAGAATCACCCACAAACAAACCTTGGTTCGTTAAGGGTGAGGAGAGCTCAGGGCTCATTAGCAGCCTTGGGAACCAAGTGTGCTTGAACCTTCTGCACTTCATGACAATTAGTGTGGGGAGCATGGTGGCAGTGACAGGAATGCTACCTATAACCCCAATATGAAGAGCAAAAAGGAAAGTTCAATGAACAGAGGCGAGGTTCAGACTGCCCATTGGTATTTAGTCCTCCTTCCTCTGTGGGAAGAGCAGCAAGGCGTCTGTTCCAGAGGTATGCCTATAAATTAGGATACTTTGTCTCTTTGCACTAATGCGTCCTTTTATTCTGCCAAGAAATCTAAGCATTTAAGAAATGCACTGACCCCATCACAAAATTTGCTCTCCTGTATCTTCTGTGATGCTGATATTACTTGAAATAAAGTTCAGTTTGCCAAAGACTAATTAATTTATAACTATCCATTGGTTACCATAATTGCGGGGTGCATGTGGTCAAAACTAAAGGCCTAGCAATTTGATATTAGTAGGAAGACAGCTCCCCTCCTCTCTCTTCAGCCATAACCACACAGCACAGAGGAGACGAAAGCCTCTTCTGCAAATGAAGATCAGTTTGTTTCTTACTTTTCACTCTGTATTACAGAAGTTCCAGAAAATCAAAATCTCATTCAAATTGTTGAATCCCTTCCACACCACAACTGTATACCTCATCATCCATTTATCCTCCAGGCCAAATGCTGCACTGGAAATGGGAGAAGGGGATTTAGGGTTGGCAGGAGATAATATTTTAAAAAGGCAAACAAATCATTGTTCATCTATTAGCCGGCCATTGAAAACCTGCCAACCTTTCAGGTTTGTTCCTTAGGACCATGCTTGGAATATGAGGCTTTCTTCCATGTTATCCTTTCTGTACATAATCCCTCCTGCTTCTCCCTGTGCCAAACAGTTTCATTAATTCAGTTTCCTTCTTAAAGCACTTTTATTAACCACAGGCTTTTTTTATGGTACTCCTATAAAAGAGAGTTACAGATAAACAGCTAAAAGTAGAAGAAAAACATTTGTCTCACGGAAAGATGTATGAATCACCATCATGGCTCTCTATATATACCAGCATCTCAATTGATGATTAATTCTGATCTATCTGACCTGAATGAGCAGGAGCTCGGCCCTCACTAATGCTCTTTGGTATAAGCAAGGGTGCCAAAATCTGATCTTAGACTTAAACATCTTAGAATAAGATCCTATCTTCCAAGGTAATCAAAGCTGAGCACACTGATAAAAACAAAACAAACAACTAAGAAAAAAAAAAAAAAGAAGATATTTCCCTATTTTCTTTTATAGTTGCCAATAAGTCAAAACACACTGCATCTGGGAATGAATAATGCATCCTTTAAGAGGCACTGAAGAGTGCACTTGCATTTTCTGGGCAATCCAATGATTACTCTTTAAATGACAGCAATTCAGCTTTCACTTTCAGGCTGGTGCCTGAAGTACAGAGTGTGCTGCTGATCCAGCTACAAAATCTTTCAAACTCACTGGCCTTCACCTTAAAGTTTCAAATCCAGTGTTGTGCGTTTTTTGTTTTTTCGTTTGGGGCTTTTTTTGGTGGGTTTTTTTTGAGAGAGAGTGCTAGAAAATCCATAGCTACAGTAAACCAAAAGGTTAGGCAGAAACTCAATATACATGGTTTATAGATGCAAGTGGTTGTATTCCATATTCAACAAGGCCCATAAATTGAAAGCCACATAGACAGCCTCCAGACATAGACAGAAAAGAAGGAATTTCAAGTACATAATTTCATATTTGCAAAATTACAGAATTACTGGTAGAAAATTACACTACTACCTAAATGTCATTGAAGTGAGAAGTATTATTTTTCTACAAACAAGAGGCAGTTTTAAGGACAGATATCAAAATAAAACTGATTGTCAAAAGACAAGTGGTACTTAAAACTCAAAAATATACTTAAGTAACTTTGGATTTGTGACATCTCCCCAGCACATAATGATTAGTTATGCATTACGTGGTAAGCGATGCAGTAAATGAAATCTTGATCTCTATGTAGTTCATGGCAAGACTTCTAGTAACCCTAGTGGAATTGGCATCTTTGTACCTCTTGTTTTAAACGTGACATATTTTGCAGGTGGCATTCATGCCTTGAGTTGCACAGAAGTGCTAAACTTTTCAGAAGTAAAGAGAAATGAGAGGAATTAAATCATAGAATCACAGAATCATCGAGTACCAGGTTGGAAAGGACCTCAAGGATCATCTAGTCCAACCTTTCAAGGTAAAAATTATTAAAATTAGAAGTGAATTACATAAATTTATGTATGTTAAGTACCAGTAGAGCTGAGCAGATAAAAAAGAAATATCTCAAGCTGTTTCGTAACTGGATGTCACGCTATGCTGCAAAAATGCTGTATTATACCTTCAATTTCTTTTATGCTTGACAAATTACAGATCAGAGATACTACCAAAGTCCAGAAGACTGTTATCACTGGTCTCCATGAAACCCTAGTGTCACGGTTTGGGGTCAGGGCATTCCCCAAATCTGCAACAGAACGCTCTCTCCCCCTCCCCACCCAAAAAGGGAAGAAAGGAAAATAAAGGAGAGAGACTTATCGATTAGGAAAGGAAACTAGAACAGCTTTNCTTATCAGTTAGGAAAGGAAACAAAAACAGCTTTCCTGAAAAAAAAAAAAAAAAAAAGAAAAAAGAAAAAAATAACAATAATAATAAGTAAATATATACAAATATGTACAAACCCAGTATCAAACACGCACACACACACACCGCCCCGATGGTAAATATGTCCCTGTCCCCACTGATGCTGTGGAAGGGCCCAGCAGCAGACAGGAACCGGGAGCTGGATTCAGGGATGCGGCCCAGAACCTGGGGCCCAGCCAAGGCCTGAGCTGGGGGCTGAGACCGGGGCCGGAGGCCTCAGGGTAAAGCTGAAGCTGCAAAGGCCAAACCAAGCGAGGAGGAGGCCCGAAGCCGAGAGAGCAGCTCGATCTCAGGGAAATGAAAGACAAAGGGCAAAATGGCGAAAGGGCCAAGAGAGAAGGGCCAAGACGCTCGTGAGCCCTCAGCTTTATACCAAATATGACGTATATGGGATGGAATACCTCACTGGCTAATTTAGAAAATAAAAATCATAGAACAGAATTGTTCTGTTCTAACCCAAACCAGGACACCTAGTAGTCAAAGCCCCAAACCACACTTCCCGAGGAGGACATAAAATATGCAGTTCATCACTGTTTGGAACATTACTTTTTACATGAAAATCTAGTGATTTGGTGTCCCTAAAATCAGCCCATGGCTAACTGAAGGCCTCACTTTCCCTTGGTGGGACCACCAGTGTTAATAGATGATCCCTATGTTTTAAGTACAGAAAGCAGTATATACAAGCAGCAAGACAAAAATACAAGAAAATGTTGGTGAGGGGAGACTCCCATGAAGCAGAACGGTAAGCACGTCCTCACAGGAAGAAACACACTTCTATATTCTGAAGAAATCACTTGCCATTAGAAAGATATTGCAAACTACACATTCCTACATGGAGCTGTTCTCACAGTAAATATCCCTATACAGCTCCTATACATAGGTCAGCGCTCTTTCACAAATTAAAATCAGAAAATTGCGATTAATGTTCAAAAGAGTTATCCTGCTAACCTCCTTGGGAAAAAGACAAACATCCAGCAGTAATACCATAGGAGCTGGTGATGCCACAGTAATAAAATACTTCAAGAAGGCTAATAGCATTCACTAAAGTTGGATCTGGATAGGACATTTCAGCCTAAACTAGTTACGCTCACCAGAGAGGTGACTGGTGACCAGACATGGCCTTTACATTTGTCTGGTTTTCATTGGTGCTAACTAGATGATCAATAATATTTATAATTGTTTACATTTGTTGTACTAACAAATTATAGTGTGATACTGCCAAAGAACGTTCTTCACCTTAACATTCAAACCACAATCTTCCCCTATGTCTGACAGAGCCAGCGCCAGCCAGCTCCAAGACAGACCCATCACTGGTCAAGGCCAAGCAAATCAGTGAGAGCAGCAGCACCTCTGTGATAACATATTTAAGATGTGGACAAAATCCTGCGTAACACCAGCAGCAGTCAAATGAGGAGTGAGAACATGAGAGAGAAACAACTCTGCAGACATCAAGTTCAGTGAAGGCAGGGGTGGGAGGAGGAGGTGCTCTAGGCACCAGAGCAGATTCCCCTGCAAACCTGTGGTAAAGACCATGGTGAAAGCAGGCTGTTCTCCCACAGCCCATGTTGTTTAACAGTTGAGTAGATATGCACCTCCACCCAATGGAACACCTCACGTCAGAAAAGGGGTCTTCCACAGCAGCTTGTGAAGAAGGCCTCACACTGGAGAGGTTTGGGAGGACTGTCTCCCACGGGAAGGAACCCACAGTGAAGCAGGGGAAAAGTGTGAGGAGTCCTCCACTTGAGGAGGAAGGAGCAGCAGAAACAACATGCGATGAACTGACAGCAACCCCCATTCCCTATCTCCCTATACCACTCAGAAGGGGAGGAGGTAGAGAAAATTAGAAGTGAAGATGAGCCCAAGAAGAAAGGAGGGGTGGGAGGAAAGTGTTCTAAGATTCAGTTTTTCTTTCTCGTTATCCTACTCTGATTCGATTGGTAATAAACTTTACTATTTTCCACAGGTTGAATCTATTTTGCCTGTGACAGTAATTAGTGGATGATCTCTCCCTAAGGAGAGGAGTGATGGAGCAGCTTTGGTGGGCATCTGGCATTTAACCAGGGTCAACTCACCACAAACATAAAACAACACTTAATGAATGTGTCAAAATTTCAGTACATTGAGGTCACTTTTTTGTCAGTAAAACACTACAGAGTTCTCCTCATGCATAAGAAATCTCTGCCTATTAGAATAAAGTCAGCTGGCAATAATTTAGCTTGCCTCATCTTGTGTCTTGCTCCTTTTCTGTTCCAGCTGCTCCTACAACTTTTGGGGAAGGTAAGAGAGAGTCTGTCGGGAGCAAAAAAAGCAGTGGAAGAGAATGTCCTATGAAACTTTGCTTTCCACTCTAATAAAGGTAGAGCTCATTGCATTAATTAAAGTTGTTTCAAGCAATTTTTAAATTGAAGTGAACTCAATGACACTAAAAGAGAAAACAGAGCTATAGGCCATTCTTGTGCCATGTTTCAAAGTTCCTTGATGTGTCATCTCTCTAGAAAAATCACAGTTTGTCATGCTTTGGTGGATTATACTCAAAATAGACCCAAGCAGGTTCAAATAGCATTTTTCCTAATAATGTTTTCTCACAATTTGTTGTTATAAGGCTACTACTGAATGCCTACTACAGTAAGGCTATTTTAGCCCTGGTCCTCCAAACTCAAATACAGAAACATTCATAAATGGACACAATAGCACAGACTAAATTAAAGATCAAACACTTGAAGATTAAGTGGTTTTGAAAAAAACATCACCAGCTTTTTCAGTTAGAAAGTACATTTTTTTAAACTGCCATTATAGTCATAAGAAATTAAATTTTGCATGGAATATGAACATGAATGTATGAAACAGAATAACATGTGTTCTGCATGTATGTGTGTATACATATACATATCCTAGGCTTATAGTACAAGAGGAATTACAGTCAAGACACACACTATTCCTGAACAAACTATGGAGTGCTTAAGCTGGCTACTATCAGAGTACACAGCTATAGTTTTCAAAGTGGCAGTATTTTTCTGTTAAGTGTACTATAAAAGGAAAATTTAAAATCCACGTTCTTGTCATAGAATCTGCTATAGGTAGATATCTTGCCACTTTGTATCCTGTTCTAGCGTATATATAAAATTGTCTTGGGAATAACTTTTCCTACCAACAAGTAAGTATGATGGTTTCACATCACATTCAATACACATTTCTAATGTGATTAAACCAATGGACTGCTTCGTTGCCCAGGTTATCCTAAGTCAGTTACAGCTTTTACCTTCTGCAGCACAGACATTGAAGTCTATGAGTACTTGTGATGCTAGTAATTGACAGCAGCACAGTCAATGAGATATTTGTGTAAGTAGTGTAATTTTAGGGTAAAATGAACTAATTATCAAAGATCAGATTTTCTTCTTTAGAAAAATCTAATGAAAACATCTATAATGCTAAAGAAAGCAAGCTGCACACATCCTGAAGCATGCAAATACCTGTTTTCCCACAGTTTTTAATCAAAGCTGGTCAAATTAATAAATATTCAATAGATAGCGCCTGTTCAGCAGCACCTGATACGCAAACCCAAATACTCAGCATAAAATGAATAGTTCATCCTATCCACACATTTTCATTGACAGAAGAATGATTGTCTGCCTTGTCTAGAAGTTACATGCAGCATTTCCACAATGTTGAGATAATTGTTTGCAACATTTAAAGGATATTAATATAGCAAAAGCACATCTGCTATGCTGTTTGTAGTGATACAAAGCCTAGACAACATCCTTCTCTGGTTGAAATGTATGCTAATAGGAGAATATATTTTCCAAAAGCAAAATCCTGTATGTTATTCAGCAAGACAAGAATATCTCATACAATTAAAGTCTTTGGCACAACATCACATCCTTCTCATGGGAGCTAAAACAATAACTAAGCCTCAAAAGCTGACAAGCAAGAAACAAAATGATCATGTTCTGTGAATCCCTAA
>WEIS01015643.1:0-10106 GCA_013389965.1 Todus mexicanus | reverse complement strand
GCTTTTTCCTCATCACCTTTTCTGTCTGTAGGAGTTCTGAACACATTGGAAGAGAAGCTGTTCCTAAGCACATGTGTAGGTTGTGTTTATTGCTGCAGGACCTGCAGCAGATATACCAAAGTAGTCTTCCTCAGGAATGAACTCTTTTTTGAGTTAGCCAGGAATTCAGATGGATTTGAGGGAGGGAAGGTGCTGAAAATGTGAAAAATAACTCCGCAGAAGAGCCAGATGATTCAGCTATGGAACGAAACAGGATAAATGTGTCTCAGATGAAGATTAGACGTGGCTTTCTTTGCAAACAACATTTTTAGATTGTTCACTGCACGAAATTGCTTTATGAGCCCTAATTTCAGGCCAACCTGTCTTCAAGACACTAAAAAAGTTGAAAAATGTGTTGATCCCAGAATTCTGCTTCAGTTTCTTAGAAGCAGTATGAAAAGAAAGGCACAAACATTATTTACAGCCTGAGTACACATGGTGTAGCGATGGCTAAAATCTGGAGTAAGAGAAATAATTCTTGATTTGATGCAGACATAGCCCAGTTGCTAAACCTAGTGCTTTAACAATAAGCTAATCTTTGGGAATGGACAGTGATTTCACTGCCAGCTACCAACAAAGAGACAAAAGGGTGCAGGAGCTAAAAATCGGGGTATTTATACATGGGCAAATACTTTTGCATGAAAGCGGAGAGAGATTTCCCAGAACACTCTCCCTAAGGACAAGCATGGCTGTGTTTGCTTTGCTGAGTGCATATCTGGCAGAACCAAACTTCATCAGCAAACACATCTGGGAAGTAGCTGAGCTTTCTCTCCTGGAGTATTCATGTTACTTAAGCGCATGTGCATTTGGCTTGACCTGGCAGGTTGTGGATCTGCAACCCGTTGTGTAGTGGGCCACTGCCACAGCTCTAAGCATCTCATCCTGGTAGCATGAATCGTAGGTACAATCCTGCTGCAGAATGCTGAAAGAGAGAGCGCCAAAGGCAACCTCATATCCCCCTCCATCTCTCATCTTTACATGCTCTCACAGCAGAAGGTTCCGTGCAGTCAGTGCAGTGACTGGTAGTTCATAGAATCATAGAACGGTTCAGATTGGAACCTCTTTTCCCGTGCCTCTCAGTAGCACTTCAATCTTCACAGTGCAGCTGCCTGGAAAACGCTGGACTCCTGAAGAGTAGCTTGAGGTTTCTAACAAATGTTTCTTTCCTGATAAAAAAGCCATAACATTCTTAATGAGTAAGCATCTGCCTTGATATTGAATACTTTTGTTTATACTGAGGTAAGTAAGAGAGAAAACAGAAATCGGAACCCCAAGTTTCAGGAAAGGAAAAAATACTTTTTCTCTGAACATCCTGATCTTGATCTATAATCATCTGAACATGTAGACAAAGCAACTGAAACATGCCTGGAGATTTATGAAGCTTTGACTCACATCCACCTGCTTTGTTGCACACCATGCTAGCACTCTCATTTTGCTGCATTTTCCACTCCACACAATAGATTTTAATATTCAGTGGGGTGTTAGCATAAAAATTTGAGCATCAGTAAGAGTTTTCCATCCCCATCTCCTTCTGCAAAATGATCATACTTTTTAGGTACTAAGATCTGCTCTAAGAGGCTATGAAGAATGCACTGCTAGAAAGCAGCGTGCTCTGCAGCCTCCTTACTCTATAAGCACCCTTGAGAGCATGTTTCATTTTTACTGAGTTCCCAAGTTACAGGGCAGCAGCCACAACCAAGACTGGACTGAAACCTTGCAGAAAGAGGGTGTTTATCTGAAATGCTCTGAAATTAATTGGTCCTAGAGGCTGGTTTGAATTATTCCGTGGTGAAGAGACAGAATTTGGCTTAGAGGAGAAGCTGTTTGTGATGAAACTTCTTAGGGGACAGTCTGGCTTTCAGGAGCCCACCTGGACATGATCCTGTGCAACCTGCTCTGGGTGAACCTGCTCTCCAGAGGTCCCTTCCAATCCCTACCATTCTGTGGTTCTGTAATTCTAGCAGGTGTGTCCATGTTACCATTTTGGCCATTTTCACCCTAATCCATGAGCAGCACATCTTTGCCAGCAGCACTGGAGAAGGAATAAAATCCCTTTCCACATACCTCTTTCCCCCTAAAAGCTTACCAGGAGTTGGGAAACCCATGCACTAAAGCATCTTGGACCATTTTCCTCCAGTTCCATTGCCTTTCAGAGCATACGTTCCACAGCTTTACCACGACTGACACTGGTTTTGTGGCTATTGTTCTGCTCTTGATTACACACTGCTCCCAAACCGTGGGGTGGAGAACCAGGGATCCTGATGTTCAACACTTCTCTGCTATTTGCAGACACTCCCTTTGAGCCTCCAACACAGAGTGAATCCCCCTTAAGAGACAACTCAAATGATTTTCAAAGCTTGGTACCAGTTGCTGCCACAGTTCAAGTGGACAAGGCTAACACAGCTTTGTGCTGTAACTCAAGGGCACAGACACCGGGCAGAAGAAAACAGAGAACTGAGCAGAGCAAGAACAACACCACAGGGAGCCACTTTGGAAAAGGTGTCTGAGAGGGACAGGATCTCCTGGTGTCCATTCTGCACAGGAGGAGCTGGGAATCCCTGATTTGTTGAAAGATTTCACCAATAAATTGACTCGTCTCTTGCCACTTGCGGTAAGCAGTCTGCAATCCCAAAGTTGCTTGTTGCCAGAAGGGAAGCAAATCCAGTTCACTGTCCATTGTTGTCACTCCCTTCTTCTAGGATAAATAAGACAGTCCTCTGCTTCATGACCAAATTTATGACTCCTATTATTGCTACAGCACTGAATAAACCAAACCACAGTAAATGGCAAGGATTAGTAACCAGTGAAAAATACAGACCATGTACAATAGGCATCTTCAGCTCATCAGATCACTGGTAACTTCTGAGATGTGTATTTCTTTTGTCTGACTCTTGCTTTTCCCTTTCACATCTCACTTTTATAGACCTGCAGAGATGGACAAGCCTGTGGTGGAGGCCAGGGACCCACCACACAGTTTGGAAGGGCCCAGGGCTGCATCCATTCACAGCGACCCATAGGGTAACTCATTAGATTGATGCCCTCATCTTCACGGCTTTTTCACAATGTGGTCTCTGCAAACATGTAGGAAGACAATTCCTGCCCTGAGAGATGTAGGAACAAAACTGTAGAGTCATTCCAAAAGTTTTCTCTTTGGGCTGCATTCTGTGCTTTCAGCCACATGTTTCATTCAGGTCTGATGCACAGGTATGAATCCTAGAACGTGGCAATTGAACCTGGCAGGATGGGCACATTGCAGGGCATTGGCCAGAGCCCAGATTAACACAGCTTCTCAGGAGCAAGACAGTCATTCTGCTAACTCAGCCCTCTGCAGGTCCCAGGCTCTGAGTGCAGTTCATCCAGTCCTTGTCCAGGCCATGTACTGTCCTGCAATCTGCCTGCTCTACCTGAAGCGGCACTAAAAGGAAAAGCGTTTGGATGATTGCTGTGGTTTTGTAAACCCTGGTGAAGTGAAGAAAATCCCGGTCAAGAGTTGCATTATTTCTCAACAGACAACAACAGAAAGATTCTTCCTGGAGAATCTAGAACAAAGTCTTCTAACATAACAACATCAAAGTCCTCCTTTATGGAGGTAATTGAAACCATCCTGCTGCAAGAAAATTGAACCTGAAAGTAAAAACAACATCCTGACCATGTAATTCCCTGGAGAACTTGAGTTTGCAGGCAGGAAACAAACGTTTTCTACGATTTAAACCAATAGCAGGTTTTCTTAAAAAACAAAACAAAACAAAAACACAACCAAAACAAAAACCCAAAACAAAACAAAAATCAACCAACCAACCAAAAAACCCCAAACACAGCTTCTTTCCACACACTTACTATCAATATTAATTTTTAAGCCTCAGTATGAAAAATTGCAACTCAACATAGTTTTAGAGGAGAACTTAGAATTCCCAGCAAGTGGTATTCATCATCTGGTAATGAAGTCAATACCCAGTCTTCTTTCAGAGGAATATTTTTCACTTGTTTAGTTGGCATCTTTGGCCTCACAAGACAGCTTCTTGCTATATCTTTAATATGTGTATTATGTCATTTTAATGAGGTTTATGTGCAACTTGGAGTCCTTACAGAAGAAAGACAGACATAACTGTTCAAGGAAAATTGGAAGTCCTTTACTCTCAGCCAATACATTTCCCATATTCTGACACTTCCAATTTGCCAAGGCTTAACCACTGTACCCTTGGTATTGTTGAAGATCTAAGGCAGATCCGCATGCAGGTTGCCTTTTCAGACATTTCTGAAACCATGAGAAAGGATATGCTGCTCATGCCAAATTTGCGTGATAATGCAACGTCTGCACTTGATGCTGCAGGACATTTCCAGAACCAGCACCCAGTTATGAAATTCTGAATTGTCTCCTCTGCCACACCTGCATTCAACCTTGTCTCACTAGCTAAACATGTCAGCACTTCTTCCACTCTGCTGTATGACCTGCATCTCTCTGCTTTCTCTAATGTCATGTACTAACCAACACACCACGTTGCTGGAAATTTATTTAACCAAGATGGAAGTTTAAAAATATACACTCACTTTTGTAGTTTAGAGCCAGTGAGAGATGACCACTATGTGACTGCTGTCTTGCTGCCCTCCCACCTCTTGAATGGGAAGGAGAAGAGGGAGAAAAGTACAAAACCCCATGGGTTGAGATAAGGAGAATTTAATACAACAACACAAAAGGAGAAGTAATAACAATAACATTGACAGTAATGAAACAAAACACAAAATGAGTGATATAGAACAAACTGAGGAAGGCCCTGTCCCAACCAGTTCCACCAGAACACTCGTGCTTTGCCTGGCCTGCCCCACACCCTTATAGAGCGAGCACATCCGTATGGTATTGAATAACCCCTTGCCTGGTTCCATTGTCTATCCTGACTGTGGCCCCCCTCCCAACTTCTGGTGAAAATTAACCCTATCCTAGATGAACCCAGGACACCCACAGAAGCTGAGAATCATAGAATCATTAAGCTTGGAAAAGACCTCTAAGATCATCAAGTTCAACCATCCACCCAACATTATCATGACCACTGAACCATGTCCTGAAGTGCAATGTCTGCACATTTTTTTAACGCCTCCAGGAATGGTGATTCCACCACCTCCCTGGGCAGCCTGTTCCAATGCTTCACCACTCTTTCAGTGAAGAAATTTTTCCTAGTATTCAGCCTAAACCTCTCCTGGTGCAACTTAAGCCCATTCCCTCTAATCCTATTGCTAGTTACCTGGAAGGAGACCAACACCCACATCACTACAACCTCTTTTCAGGTAGTTGTAGAGAGTGATAAGGTCTCCGCTCAGCCTCCTCTTCTCCAGACTAAACAATGCAAGGTCTGTCAGCTGCTTGTCATAACATGTTCTCCAGACCCCTCATCAGCTTCATTGCCCTTCTCTGGACCTGCTCCAGTACCTCAATGTCTTTTTTATACTGCAGTGCCCAAAACTGACCCCAGTACTCAAGCTGCGGCCCCACCAGTGCTGAGTCCAGGGGCACAATCACTTCCCTGCTCCTGCTGGACATGCTGGTTTTGATATAGGCCAGGATGCTGTTGGCTCTCTTGTCTACCTGGGCACACACTGGCTCATGTTGAGCCAGCTGTGCACCAGCACCCCCAGGTCCTTCTCTGCCAGGCAGTTTCCAGCCACTCTTCCCCTAGCCTGGAGTGTTGCCTGGGGTTGTTGTGACCAAGGTGCAGGACTCAGTGCTTGGCCTTGTTAAACCTCATACAATTGACTTTGGTCCATCAATCCGAAGAAAGGCCAGCTGAGCTCTTCCACAATACACTGGGATAGAATGTATGGATCAACCAAGAACCAGCAAGTATGACATAAATTAGAACAAAAGCAGAGTCAAATTTCATACCAGTCCCAATCCCCAGGATGGGCTATAGACAGTCAGACTGGGAAAGCCAATATTTTTTTCTGTGGTGGATACAAATTCTGAGCAGGGACATCTAAATCCACAATTGGTGAACACAGCTGATGCCAATAACCTCAAGATAGTAGGTCAACCCCTGGTATCCTTTTGTCCCCATCTGGTGCACAGCTGGAGGTAGCTGTGTCTGCACTTACAGCTAGAGCTCTTGGGCCTCCCTAGTTCAAAGGCAGCCTTGCAAAAATGTCGTTTGCACCTTTTATTTGAAACAGCTTCATTTGTAGAACATCAAAGTAGGGCAGACATATTAGCACTAACAGGCCTGCATGGATCTATGGGGATCACTGTGACTGGTCATCTGCATGAAGACATATTGAGCAACTCCATGCTGTGCTGTCCTAAAAGAATAGCTACACCCTGTGAGTTTGTTGGGACTTTTTTAAGTCATCAAAAAAGAAAACAAGGTAACAATTCAGTTTAATCTATCTGGCAGTGAACTAGCTTAGATCCAATAATGGTATTTCACCTTAGGTGCTTTTGTCATTCCTCTAGGGTTCCTGTGCAGTCAGCTGAGAGCAGCTTCTCCAGGGAGAAATTCAGAGCACACGTTAGGAGTCTTGTCACTGACAAATATCGGTGCTGGTTCCTGCACAGAGGGGCCTGGTTTGAACACATCTTCTGTTACCTCCTCTCCAACAGTAACTCCTAGTTCTCTGGTTCTTACTGCTTTAACTCTAAAAGCGTAATATCAGTCTTGTACACGATGAGGGCACATCTCGAATGCTGTGTTCACCCTTGGATCCCTCACCACATGAAGGACCTGGAGTTTTGGGTTGACAGTCAGCTGAACAAGAGCCAGCGTGTGCCCAGGTGGCCAAGAAGATCAATGGCATCCTGGCTTGTATCTCAAATGGGGTGGCCAGTAGGACCAGGGAATTGATTCTCCCCCTGTACTCAGCACCGGTGAGGGCACATCTCGAGTACTGGGGTTCTTTTTTGGCACCTCACTCCAAGAAGGACACCAAGGCACTAGAGCGTGTCCAAAGAAGGGCAATAAAGCTGGTGAAGGGCCTAGAGCATGTGTCTTATGAGGAGCGGCTGAGAGAGTTGGGGTTGTTTAGCTTGGAGAAAAGGAGGCTGAGGGAAGACCTTATCGGTCTATACAACACCTGAGAGGAGGTTGTAGAGAGGTGGGGGTCGATCTGCTCTCCCAAGTAACAAGTGATGGAACAGGAGGAAATGGGCTTAAGTTGCACCAAGGGAAGTTTAGATTAGATATGAGGAGGAATTTCTTTACTGAACAGGTAGTCAGACACTGGATTAGCCTGACCTGGGAGGTGGTTCAGTGCCCATCCCTAGAGATATATAAGAGTTGTGTAGACGCAGCGCTAAGGCATATGGTTTAGTTGAGGTCTTCTCAGTGTTGGACTAATGATTGGACTGGATGATCTTAAAGGTCTTTTCCAGTCTAGGAAATTCTGTAATTCTGTGATTCTGTGAACATTTGCACAACCAGATCCCCGAAGGCAACATAGGATCGGGAACATTTAAGTTCTTGTGGTATATGGATCATCTGTTCATAGTTCATAAACAAGTTTTGGTAATATCTAGTGCATGCAGACAACTCACAGGGGGTTGTAAAAGAAACCCAGTCTTGCTTCATCTTGAGGTTCTATCTATGCAGGGACGATCCATGGGGAGCTGTGTCAATAGCTCAGCCCCAAGTTGTCCATAAGCCCCAGACCAAACAGGGCGGTCCTGCATCATTCAAAGAACTGAAACTAGAGTTGAGCCTTGAAATTCCTCAACAAATAAGATGTCCTGAGTCTCAATCTAACCCACTATTCAGTTGCCTGGGGAAGTAAGATAAAGAGAACCTGGAGGGTTTTGGTGCTGGTTTCAGCTGACAACCTTGTGTATCCAGACAGTATAATCCACTCAGGAACAGTGTTGCCTCAGCCACATAAATCACTGGGGAAAAAACCGCCATGGTTCAGTTTAGGAATTGGGAGTCGCCTCTGCAATGCTACATCTCACCTGTATGGAGATCCTTGCCCCTCGGTCAGGACACCAGCCAAGGCCACTTTTCTGGGACTGAGGGCCTGTACCTGGAGGGGTGAGTGAATATTGAGCATGCTGTAGGTTTGCAAATTCAGGCAATTAATACACAGATAATATTTAGAGTACTTTTTAGGTTGCTATAGTGCATTCTGCCTTTTCAGCTGTAACAGTGCATTCTTCTGTGGCATCTGTGAGTGAAGCTCACATGGATTGTTTGCTTGAACCTTGCAGTCCAGGCTCTTTTTGCCACAACTGTGGAAATCCTTGTGCTGAAAAACAAGGATTAGATGTTTCCCACTGTAAGGACAGCAGACAATCCACCTACAGGTAGAAGATGAAAATATCTCAGTACTTTGGAGGTCTGCAAGTAAGCCATAGTGAAAAGCTATGTATGGACTTGCTAAACTGGAGGAAATGTAGTAATGAGGAGCAACTGCAGACCCCTGAGGAGTTAAGTTTAGAGCTCACTGCAGGAGTGTGAAAAGAGCAAACTCAACACTGCAGCGTTTAGAGGAAATATAGACCTGCCAAGACCTCCGGACACAGCACTGCTGTGGGAAGGAACAGCCCTAGATGCAGTGTGGCCAGTTTTCTGGAAGCTGGCAGCTCTGTGTACAGCTGCTCTTCTACTGCTCAGGACAATCCAGGCTTCTGCAGCCTCTAGAAATCTAGAGTCATGCAAAGAAAAGTGTTCCCTTTCTCAAACCTGATACAACTTTTATAACTAATGCAATTCTAAAGAGCATTCACAGACATCTAAGTTACCTATGCCACCTGGACTGAGCTGGAGACCCTGGAACACAGCTTATTAATTTCTTTGTAGGTGCTAGATCCTTTGTATGGTTGCTGCTTCCTAGTTGCCCATTCTTTAGGTATGGTCTGCATGGTTTTTTAGATGTACAGTTTAAGGGTTGTAGGTTTTCAAGTCAGATTTATTATCTGAAGTGGCACAGGTTACCAAGCAAGACTAATTTGTGACACACTTCTGTTTCCTTCAGCTTTTGTCTTTCAAGGAGGGCCTGGTGAGCTGCAAGGAGCTTGTGGGCAGAGCTAAACCCACTGCCTGGGGAAATGTCATGTAACCCAAAGGACACTTCAGATTATTCACTACGGAAGAACACCCAGTGAGAGAAGAAAAAATTCCTCTCTGCCAAGAAGCCCCAGGCTGCCAGGCTGGACTATACTGTTGGATCTAAACACTCCTTCACCATGTCCATTCAAGTTGCCACTTGCTCTCCTGCCAGTCCCTTTTAGGGACACATTCCCTGAATGTTCAGCAGTCCCTGGAGAAAGCTACACAAAGATGGGTGAAGCACATATTGTCTCTCAAGTTCATTTCCCCTCTACTGTCACACCCCCCCCCGGTATACTGTGAAACTGGCTTATGTTTTTGGGAGCCTGGATACAAAGTTTTGACCCAAGTGCAGGATTGCTGTTCCAGCACTCCAGTCCAAACAACCATCCTTGTCAGGATGCCAAGATGGTTTCTCTCAACTGTTGCTTCAGTTCACATGGCTAATGGTCCTGGTCCAAAAGCTGATCTTCCAGAGTGGATGGCTCCATTCCTGTTCTGTGAATTAGCCCAGTCGAGGACTATATCTAGCCATGGAGGAAGAAGTCTTTTTGACAGAGAACATGGAACAGCCCTGAAGCTATTTTATATTTGGCTTTAGTAAAAGAAGGAGTACATTTTGAGCCTGTTTCTGTCAGAAGAGGGGCTGGGGGGGAAAACATAATCTTGCCTTTTCTGAGGAGAGATTAGAGAATTTTCCAGGTCACATTCCTGGCTGCATGTAATCCAGAGCTGCCCAGATACAGTCACCCAACAGGAGCATAAGGAGCTATAGCTAATTAATCTGAGATATGGTACCAAATGTCTTATGACATTATAACAGAAATAGATATATGTAAAAAGGTAAGTGACTATCCAGATGGAGGCCAAGTAGCTCTGTGTAGCTGATAGTTACCCAGCATCGTGTCCAAAGCAGGCAGATCCACAGAGAAAGGCTGTATCCAAAGACAACCAGTTCTGATATCTCACCCTTGTGGGGTCTTGAAACCCTGGGGAACACACTGCGTCTATAGCTAGAAGAGCTTCACTTCTGCTACTTGGAATATG
>WEIS01015639.1:15545-27202 GCA_013389965.1 Todus mexicanus | reverse complement strand
GAGCCAGTAGACACTGGCTACTGTATCGAAGTCTGTATCAAAGGTGTTGCCACACACTAGCTGTTAGGTAATCTGTGAGATGAATTAGTGGGTATCTCTATCACAAAAGTCCAGTCACACAACTGGTAATTTTGCAGAATCAACAGAGAGGATATGAATGAACTGTTCTCTAATTATTCTAGCAAGGCAGGGGAGGACATTCTGCACTTCATTCCCTGGTATCATGAATTTGACATCTTTATAACTGTTAAATTAATTTTTCTGTACTTCAGAAGTCAGTTTCAGTTCTTAATCTTAAAAGGATGAAATTCACCCTGCCTTACAAGGTCTTAGAAAGTCCCCAGTGCAACAGATACGTTGATATTCTAGTGCCAACACTGAAGACAAGTAACTGGAGAAATCTGTGGGTGCTGCAGGTTGGTTTTTCTCTCCTGCGACACTTCATATACATCCCATAAGAAAGCATACCCAGGCCCTCTGAGAAGACATAAGGGCACATTTGATCCATCCAGAGACATGTAGCCAAGATGTTGTAAAAGACACCAAACAACCATCTTTAGCCCAGCACTTCTCCAGGAGGTAATACGTTTGTATGTGTGTGTATATATACTGCAAACCTAAATATAACCTACAGTGGGTTGGGTATTTTGGCATCCCGTGATTATTTACTGTTCACTGTAAAAATGTTATTGCTTTCATTACTCCAGAATAAATATATAAATAGAATTACAATCTCGCCACAGTGAAGAACCGTATTTCCTTTCAACTGTTTCTCAGCTACACCAGGTTGCTCACCCAGAACCCAAATGAATTAATCTTGTCCTTCGCTACTACATTTAATAGGGATTTTTATGCCGTCCAAGTCACAGAAATGTCCAATGTTGGCTCAAAACACCAAGGTCAAGTTATCTCCACATCCACAGCTGAGGTCCATGGAAACTTTTTCTCATTGTCTTTGTTACACAAATGATTTTAAGAGCCATATTGAAAAAAGCAGGCAGCTCTGGCAAAGAATAGCTTTTACCTCCACAGCTTTTACCTCATGCATTACAGATCCACAGTTGTTTATATGAGTACTGTATTTAGAAAGATATCCCTTTAAAAATCCTATCTCCTCTATATAGTTTTCATGATGAATAACAAAAAATGGCATCAGGTTCTTGGTTCTTCTCCTTTGGTTTATTAATATTGTGAACAAAACCAGATACACATGGATAACAACAGTCCAGGGAAAGCGAGGCATCTTTTTAAACTGGGTTGTAATGTTTGCTGTTTTGCTTGGATGCCATAATTTGGGTCTAACCATTCCTCTTTATTAGTAGTATACTTTGATATTATATTCCATCACGCATATGAAGGTATCTTACTTATTTTTTATTTTTCTTCCCATTGAGATTTGGTAAGAATGTGGAAATGAGACAATGGGTGATTACTGACCCAAACCAGCTGCTGAACACAGTGTAGTTCATTCACGTAGAAGTAAATGAGATAATTTTGCCTTTTAGCCCACAGAGACAAGATGCAAGCCCTAACTGAAGGGGCCACAATGCTATTCTATTATCTCTGTCTTAGAGCTATTCAACCAAAGAATATTTACACAGTGTTAATAAATTATACTTAAAAAATGGTGTTTTGCTAATTGATTTTACCCTTGTATATAAATAACATTCAAAGAAGACTACCAAAGCTATATAATAATACCGTTTGTACCTTTGTCATACTAGCATGGAGATTATTCATGATTTCAAGGTCACAGGTAAAAACACCATCTTGTATGAATCTGAAGAAAACAGCATGAATATTAGCTTCAAGTATTATAGAAATGTGGCAACTACTGATTCAATGGACCAAATATACATCATCATTGCACACACACACTGTATCACATCATTTTATGTATTTGAAAATCAGCAGAGGAATGGAAAACCTTGAAGCACATTTGTTTCTGGTCACTGAGTAATGCAAACCAGAACTCGTAGTAGCACTGGCATAGTTAATTATGAGAAGAGAACACAGCACCCTGAGCAGGAATGAGCTGTTCCTCTTGATTTTACTGTGCTATGATACAGAAAGATACACACCATAATCCTGGAGCTTTTCTATAGGGGATGTGAGATTAAGTTATTGTATTCCTATGCCATGGTAATGCATTAAAGCATTTACTATCTTATCCTTATTAAAACTCTTTGTAATTGATAACTAAACATCAGAACCTCATCTTACAGGTACAGAGCCACACGATAAAGTTGCACACTCTTCATAGTAAACCTGGAAATGGAACATAATTGTTGCTAACTTGGTCTAGTCTCTGTACTTCTGTGGCCACAATTCAGTAAGTCTACTTGAGCAAACTGCTTCTTTACTGTAAGGACTTGTGACCTTAGCCAAGCTCTTGTTGCCTTTAATGTCTGCTTCTGACACAAAAGGTGGTATATCTATCAGAATTGTGAGCACTTGAATGAAGCTGGTCGTGAAAAAAACTCACACTCATACGCTTCCACTTACTTTGTCATCCATTGAGGATATAAACTTTCTATGAATGAAATAGAAAAAGAAGAAAGAAATATGTTTTTTTATGGGAAAGAAATTACATAAAGGGTAACTCTGCTCAGTTAATTAAAAAAAAAAAAAGTGCAATTACATGAAGTGGGATTTGTGCTTATTTGTTTCTTTTCTTTTTCTTAGTCTGCTTCAAATCCTAAAACATTTTGGGGAACAGGCAGCCTCCGCAAGAGGACTGGTTTTAGTTCGCTTAAAAATGTATCTTCGTTGACACAGGTAATTCTCACAGAAAATTTTTCATAATGCAAAATTTACTTTTTTAACTTCTGTTAATTTCCATACAACTCATATTCCCAAAAATTTGCTGGAGAAAACACATGAGAAATTACATTGAATTTTGAAGAACAAGTTTTCATTGTTCAGCCCTTCTTCAGGAATTGAGAGTAGTGATGAAGAAGAAACACTGCTACAGACACTTATTGGATCAACACAGGGAAATTTGTAAGCAGAGTTTGTATCATCACTTCATAAGTAACCCTCTTCCTTTTGACATCTTGTAGGACTTTAAACTTACCACATGATTATTTTTTTTTTCCTCTCAGCTTACTGGTGCCTCATGCATTTTGTCTCGCTTAGACCACAGGGTAGAAGTGGCTATGTGCATACTTATCAGCTAAACTTGTTATTTCCTAATATTTGGCACATTTTCTTGATCTCCTTTTCTTTCTTAACCTCCAGGTAAGCCACATAGCACAACAGTGAGCAAAGAGGTGAGATTCCGGTTGAAATGATGTAATGCTGAAAATTAAATTTACACACAAGTGTTCAGAGTCTGGGTCATAGCTGGGTCACTCCTCTGAGTGGGAGGCAATCCAGCAAGGAGCACTGGCTAATAATTTCTCTATGCTGAGGCCCCTTTCATGAAATATAGCACGAAGCTGTACCTTGATATCTGAATCTAATCTGATTCAGTGTATATAACTATTGGGATTGGTTGGTGGTTGTAAGGGGTTATGTTATTTCGTTATACATTGTGCTATGTCTTCTGTTCCTTTCAACCTTCTAGAATCCAGAAATGAGCTTTCCAGTAACCAAACCCTTACCCAGAGATAGTGGTTCAGGTAAGTGCCGGCTGGCTGAGGCTTTTACAAAATACATCTCATAGTTTACAATTTGGGGGGTGGGGGGGATTCTTTTTTTTCTTGTTTCTTACATGAAGAAAGGAGTTTGTCTTGGTTGTTTCTGCATGGTTTCCTATAGCCAAGGCTATTCTTTCTTAGCTGTATTTATCCACTGTGCTCATTTGCATCCAGGTATAGCTACCACACACCCCTTCATAATCTTGAGATGAGCTTTCTGTCATGGTTTCCATCTCGAGATGGTAGGAAGTGTCTGTAGAACTTCCCTGTACACATACGAGTAACCAGGTCTTTACAGGAGGCATGGGCTCATCTAAACGATCCAAGCTGTTGGGATGGGCTTTGCAAAACACCCGAGTCCTAAACCCTCAGTTGCATCAAAAAGTAAAACAACCTGTACCATTTCCTTCTGCCGTACCCATGCTCAGTCTCTCGCATATTTCGTCACCAATGATTTTGCCCTCTACCTGCAAGGTTCCCGCTGCCACATGACAATTCTGCAGGCAGCAGCCCCAGCCTGACAACCAGGGCACCAAGAGAGCGGCTGTCAGGGCCGTTTTGCATGAAGCCCACGCAGCTCCTACCCAGCGAAAGCCCTAATGTGTTGATTTACGGAGTGCTCTTGGCTGACATGGGAAAATTAGTCTGGTCATGGTTGAGTTAACATTTTATGGGCAAAGAGTCAGCCTGCTATAGTAAGTTTGGACTACTGCAAACATTTTACACATTTACACACAAGTCTACGGGAAAAAAAAAAAAAATCGAGATCCTAAGTGGGTTTGATGCTCACACCGCTTGAGCTCTGTTGAAAAGAACATAAGTTTCCATCAAACAGATACAAAGGGGTACGTTAGAGGGCAGACCCTGGGGCTGAGTTAGCGGCAGGCGGGGCGCAGCCAGAGCTCCGGGCAGGCTGTGGTTGGGCTGCGGGGCCCGGAGCTCCCAGCGCAGGCACCGAGCCACTCCAGCACGATGCCGCCGCACTTCCCGGGGCGGGGGGGCACGGCAGCCCCTCCCTCCCGGCTACCGCGGCTCCCCCCGGCCCAGGGCGAGGGGCGGGCGCAGCCGGCGGGCGGAGCGGGGACAGGCGGAGACACAGGCGGAGGAGACAGGCGGAGGAGACAGGCGGCGAGAGACAGGCGAAGAGAGACAGGAGGCCCCGCCCGCCCCAGCGGAAGTGCCGGCGGCCGCGGGGCTGCCCGGCTGCTCTGGGCGGCACCGGCACCGTGTCCTTTCTGAGGCGCTGCTGCTCGGCTGGGATGGTTTTCCCGGTTCTTAACTCAAACAAATCAGCAGCGGAGCGGCCGCCTAATCCGCGCTGCCGCCGCCGGTCGGTGCGACTGAGCCAAGCCCGCCGCCTAAGCCGGCAGGTAACATCGCGCCGTGCCTGGCACGGAGAAGCAGCAGCTCCGAGCGCTCTCGGCGGGGAGAGCCGGGAGGTTTCTGTGCCCGCGGCGCCTGCCCGGGAGCAGCTCGGGGCAAATCCGCTGGTCTCCGGCCGCCGCGAAGGGCCGAGAGGGGCTGCGAGGGAGTCGCGGCCTCGGGGCAGCCGGGGACCCCCTTCCGAGCACCCCCTCTCCCTCCGAGCAGCCCCTCTCCCTCTTGGAGAAAGACCGAGGCGAGCGCTGCCGGAGGGAAAATAAACTCTGAAACAATATATAGAATAATCTACCGCCTGTCAAATTGACCTCCGGCTACTTCCTCGCCCGAAAAGAGGGGGCAAAGCGCCTATGCCTGCGTGGGGGTGCCAGCAGAAAGATGAGTGTTTCTTTCATTAACCTAATGGTAATTGCAAAAAGACTCCCTTTTTTGTCAGCTTCACCTAATCAAAACCAAATATCTGTATGTGGCACTGACAAAATCAGTAAAACTTCACCTTCGACTTTATTGATCTGAACAGACAGGCAGAGTTTTCTGTGGTGTTCAATTTAGGGAATTAAAAAAAATCACTCTGCTAACAGCATTTGGTACATTTCTAACCCATATGTCACCTCAGTGCTTTAAATAATTATATTTGCATGCAGGGAGTGATTCATAAATATGTCAAGATTGTGAAATATAGGCAGGCATTTCAAACTTTCTATTTAAAAAACATGAATTATGGCCACGAAAAATGTGTTCCCATTTAAGGGTGATACGAAGTATTTGGTGTCTAGTACAGAGGCCCATCCATCATATAGACAATAAAGAGAGTTTTTGCCTGACGTTGGAAATTTATGGTTGCCCTTCTCTGCCCTAATAACTCAAGCATTGTGTCAGCCTGTGACAGCCTTTGCAGAAAAACAGCAACCCTGTTATCAATCAAAAAGCCCTTTTACATTTTTAGCAAAACTCTGATCATCCAGACACCCTTTTAATGTATATATTACATCATTATAGATCATTCTGCACTTTTACTGCAACTCAACAAAATGATCCATCACTTCAGGACAGTCCTGATGAACGCTGATGTAAATTATTTGCACGTCGCTAGTACAGTACAAAATGAAAAATGTACTTTAGGTGGAATTAATTTTAGGGTGTAAAAAGCTAAAGATGAAAGCAGTGAGTATTAGAGGAGACCTAAATGCATCATTGGGGGCGACTGAAAACAAGCTAATAGTTATTAAGATTATTTTAACCTTTTCGGATAGTGGACCTAGACTACTTCAAGAAGATGGCTAAGATATATATTGCATGCTTCTCCCTGCCCCTACCCCCAGCCCGAACGTAGCTATCTTTTAATTGCATCAAGGATTATTGTTCATTTGTCATTTAGGTGTTTGGATAAGGTTAATTATTAGGGTTCCAACGCCTTTTCCAGCCATAGCCTTAAAACTTTCCCACCTATCTCAAAAGACGTTTTTCCTCAGGCTGTTGAAGACGCGTCTGGTTGATCCGCGTAGTTTCCGTAACAAAGTTGTCAATAAACACTCTCGACATTTGGGATCCAAGTGACGAAGCTAAAGCTCGCCTCCGTTTGTGTCCCATAGTTAATTTCTGAAGGATAACCAAAGATGTGCTTAGTTGATATAGTTCTCTGCCGTAGCCTCTAGGCTTTCACAGAAGATAAGCACAGAGATGCCTTTATGATTGCTGAGATTCAATGATCAGACCAGGGTGCTATAGAAGAACTCATTTCCCACTCTTAAAATGTAGGCAGCAAATACCAGGTCCGAGAACATATGTACGAATCAGGAAACGTGTTTGCTTGCTTTGGGATTGATCATTTTAATCGTAGTAGTTTTAATAACATGAAATGGCATTAAAAATCTCCATGCACTTACCAGGAAACATACCCAACCTTTCCCTTGGCATCACACTCGTTTCACTTGCTCTCTCCTTCGCCCTCTAGAAAGTTTCCTTAAGGCTTATTTAAAATAAAAGGTGTTTGCATAAGAAACACCTTCAACATGAAAAGGTAGATTAGGAAAAGAGCTGTTGGTAACAGGGTTTCAACACAGGAGTAAAAATTTTCACACTTACACATGAAACGTCAATAGGGGAATCTATCAAAGGGCTTAAAAGAGAAGGGGTTTGTGGATTTATTCCTCACTAGGTGCATTAATCTCTTCCTTATCTGAGCGTAACAAAAGAAAAAAATTAGACAAACTCAATCGAACACATTTTAGGAGAAGTTATATTTCCGAAAGCAATAAGCAGGCAAACAAGCAAACAAACAAAAAAGTGTTTCTCTGCTCGTTTAGTAAAAATACCACTGGCGACTAAAGTTGACGTTCTTTTAAATGTGACTATTATTTTGAATATGGCTCTAAAATTATCACCGCTTATAAAACGATTACCTACCTCTCATGCAGAGTAAAATATATATTGCTTATATATATTAGGAAAGTAATTGCAATCATAAGGGTAAATATTTTCAAGTACTAGGCAAACAGGGGAGAGGTTTGGAAATCTTACTTTCTGTTGGCAAGCATTCAAACTATTTGCTTTAATAACATTCTGGAAGAAATACCCCACACCTCTGCCGGGTCCCTGGGCAGATGCATCAGCTATTACCTGAGCACATGCAGCCTCGTATTTAGAAAAAAAAAGAAAAAGAAAGAAAAAGAAAGAAAGAAAGAGAGAAAGAGAGAAAGAAAAGAAAGAAAGAAAGAAAGAAAGAAAGAAAGAAAGAAAAAGAAAGAGAAAAAGAAGAAATATAAGAAAAGGAAAAAAAAGAACAGAAAAAAAGGGGGGGGAGAAAAATAGTGCCTTTGCCAAAATGTACGTATTCTTGATACGGTATTTCTGACAACCCATCACATTTGTCATCCGAAGTATAAAAAATCTTGGGAGGGAAAGGGGAAAAAAAAGAGGAAGAAAGGAAAAAAAAAAAAAAAGAGATGCACCGTTTACAAAAATCTCTTGCAATGCATGTCTTAGCAAAAGCCTTGGGGAAGATAATGAAACTCAAGCACTACCAAAGCAAAAAAAAAATTGCCGCGCAGGACGGCCAGCCAGGTAGCTGAATTGGGTCATGCATGGAAATACAGCCCAGACACAACTCGGCAACTGCGTTTGTGTTAATTAAAAGCTTAACTTTGTTCTAAAGGATAAAAAAGAGAGAGGGTGGAAAGAGAAAAAAAAAATATCTAAAGGGCCTGTAGGTTTTTTGCTGTTCAGTTTAAAACACTAAAAGCCCTTTTCCGCCCTGATCTCCAGAAGCTGATACAAATGGCAAGAGAGCAAGCTCGCAGAGCTGGTGCCGAGGGTTCTGCAGTTCCCTCTCCCGAGGGAAAAATCGTCAGTCCGGGTTTTTTAGGCGGTCCTACCCAGGGTTTGCAGCTCGCCAGCCTGACCTGTCAAGCGGATTATTTTAGAGGGAGATTAATAGGGGAGGCGGGCTGCAATAATAATCGTTTTGTTTGATGTGACAACTTTGATAGGCGTTGATTTACTTACAAACTGATAGGCTTTTAATTGAGCGCCTCCATCCAGCTTGAGATGAAAGGAAAACCGCATTGAAAAGCTGCCCGAGTGCCCTCGAGCCTCAATACTGATTAGCCATCTCGACAGTGAATAGTTCAAGGCATTTTCAAACTTTTTTTCCTCTCTCGCTCTCCTCTCCTCCTCAAATATCTGCCAGCCCACTCCTTTTTAAGAGAAAATAAATCATTTCCATTGTGTGCAAATAAAATCGACTTGACATGCTTGCCAATAGCTGGTAGGTAAAGGAAAGTGTGGACTGGCACTTGTTAATTAATTCCTCCTTTGCTCTCCTTTTTTTTTTAAGTTACAATTTTCCTTTGTGAGAGGAGGAAGACGGGTTCCAACCCTTAGGTTTTTTGGGTTTGTTTTGGTTTGCTTTTTTTTTTCCCTTTAAAGAGAATGAAAGCAACAACCATCAAAACTTCAACAAGACTACACAAGTAAATGCCAAACAGCAAACCGTCTGCACGGACTCGTTAGACAAGGATCCCTTGCGAAGGTACCGAGGAGGACGGAATCCTTCTTCATCATCTCCAGAGAGGAAAAGGAGCCCGCAGAAGCCAAACCAAAAACTCCGCATCTCTTTCAAGCTGCAGCCCCAGCGCTACGCATGTGCATCCCAACTCCGAGAGCCTCACTGGGAATCGTTTGCTGCGTGCGTTAAGCTCAGGGAATAAGCTCTCATAACTCAGAAATGCTTTGGAAGGGGGCAAAGGGGAGAGGATGTCTTGAGGCTGATTTTTTTACAAGCTTCTACATAAAAAGTTTACAGTACTGAGTGTGATTTAAATCTCTTTCAAAGGCTGAGCGGAAAAAAAAATTAAAAAGGAAAATGAAAAAGCAAGGGGAAAGCTGTCCTCTGAAGTTACTAATTAAGTCGCTTCTGGTTCAACCAGAAATATTGGGGTTCGTGCTGTTCCCCCCCTCCTTCCCCCCGCTTTTCCCGTCGCCGCGCTGCCTGTTTTACACACGCTTCCCTGGTTTACAAGCAAAACAACCTCTTCCCCGAAATCACCCTCACCTTCACAAGAAAAGAGAGAGGGAAGGGAAAATGGGAAGGGGGGGAGCCTTCCCACAGCTGACTCTACCTTAAGACAATTAATCTTTAGTCTTTCACCCTGGGAGGCAGGATAAATACAACGAGAAAACAGATAGGAGTCTCCCCGGTCCTGTAAGGAAAACAGCTGTTCCAAGCACTTTAATGCAAATGAACACAAATGAAGGTTTCAGCTTTTTTTTTCTTTCTTCCAGAGTTTTACTGCACTCCATTTATCAATTGGACTTGACAACAAAAGAAAGAACTGGGGGAAAACCTGGGGCAGATTCAAGTCACTTCCACTCTATATAAAGAAAGGGGGGGAGCTCCTTGAGGGCAAGTTGTGGGTCTTGTCAGTCCTCCTGCAACAGCGGTTTTTATGCAAGAATTCTTTTCTCTACGCCCCCACCTTCTAATTTTCACGGTCTCGTAAGATGACCGCGGTGACTGCAAAATGAAAGTACTCCTCTGACTTTCCCCGGAGAAGTTGTGGCAATAAGCCCCGTGCTTTCCAAGATAACAGAGAAATTTAAAAGTTTGGTAAAATTAATCGTATCTTTACAGAAACTAGAGGAGTTCCACATTATTTACCCTATTCTATACACTATGTTAAAAGAGTAAAGCGGTTTTAATAAAAGATATACTTACTTGGCTGGAGGATTTAAAGGGTAGCGCTTTACAGAGGGGGTACGGGAGGGGAAGAGAGGTAGGAAAACCTGCCTTATGTCTACGTCGTAAGAAAAGCAGATCATTAAAGCCTATCTGACATATCTGTTTAGGGGCTGGGGGGGAATCAGCCTTTCAAGGGAAGAAAAAGGACTTGGTTCAGCAGATCTAAACGCGAGAAAGAGAAAGTCCTTCCTCTCGCCCACCCTTTCCAGGATCAGCGCCTGTTCTGGTTGGAGTCCAGGTCAGGAATTGGACGCCACCCCTCAAGCACTTGCCTTGTTCTTCACTTGTCAAACGTGTTTTATCTCTAAGTGACCTTTTTGTTAATGTTGTAGATTGTGTGGGCCACCATGTCAGATCCGGAAACAAAAGTAAAAGATTGATTAACACATTTTGTCCGTGAAAAAATGTTATGGGATGGGGGGGGGGAGAAGGATAACGGGGCTGCAAAGTACAAAGAGAAAAGAAAAAAGGCAAATCCAGGGAGCGCCAGAAGGGCTGCGGACACCGCTCAGGGCAGCGGTGAAAGCAGGGCTGAGGGCAGAGGAGACTCGGTTGGCTCGGGCAGCACAGACACAAAGCAGGAGCGATGTGTAGAGCCCGGGGGGGCACGGTGCGCGGACCCTCCTGGTGCTCGGTACTGAAATCAAACCCGTCAATGGCGAACTGCTACTCGGGCTAAGGCGAGGGGCCGCCTCCCCGAGGTGGGTGCAGGGACGAAGGGCTCTTCTTGGAGAAGGAAGGACGAGGCAGGAGCCCGGCAGCGCTCCCGGCCGCGCTCCCCGCCCCTCCCCGCTGCGCACCCGCGCAGCGCAGCGCGGGGCAGCCGCCGAGAGCTGCCGCTGGCGACACACAAACCCCGTGTACTCGAAGGATTTATTCCGTAAATCGCACGGCTTTTTCTCCCGAGGAACCCGTCTCTCCCTCTGTTTGCCTTCCTTCCTTCCTCCCTCTCCCTCTTTCCCCCTTCAAGTCACACCAGGCTTGTAATCAGCAACAAAAGCTGACATAAATCAAGGGCGGATTGACAGGGGCTGACAAATAACTGATGGATTGCGGTTGGGGAGCACTGACAATTGACGGCGGGGCGGAGAGAGCCGGGCGGCGGCGGCGGGCGGTGCGTGACAGGCGCGGAGTGACGGCCGGTCCTCCCCAATCCCGCAGCGCCCGGCTCCCGCCCGCCCGCAGGCCGCCGCCGTTCTGCAGGTTCTCGTCCCAGCCTACCCTCGCGTTGTGAGGCGGGAGGGGCGGGAAGAGCGGCCCGCGCCCCGAGCCCCGGGAAGGAGGCAAAGCGCGGACTGGGCCCGCAAGCGCCGTTGCGTGACGGAGGGGCGGTGCCCAGGCCGCGTTCGCGGAGGGGAGGGGGGAAGCGCGGCGGAGCCGGCGGAGCCCTGCGGCCC
>WEIS01015639.1:1486-15490 GCA_013389965.1 Todus mexicanus | reverse complement strand
CCCGGCCCGTCCTCGGAGCGAAAACAAGGAAGGAGGGGAGGGGAGAGGGAAGGCGGACGAGAAAGAGAAGGGGGGGAGAGGGAAGAGCGAGAGACCATTAAAAACAGAGAAAAAAAGCCCCAGCAAAGGGAACGTCACATCCCCTTGACCCTCCAATCACCTCGGGGTCCCATTTGATTGGAAGGCGGCAAAGGCTTTAATCTCAGCCTAATTCAGCTGCTTTTGAAGTGAGTTTCTCTGCCAGATCCGGGGCTGGATGGGCAGCGGCTCGCAGCGCAGCTGAGCGGCGGAGCCGAGCGCTCCGCTCCAGCCGGGGGAGCCCAGCGCGGCCGGGGCACGGCGGCACGCATCCCCCACCCCGCCCCCAGCGCAGCCCAAGGATTTCTCGGCTTTTTTTTTTTTTTCTCCTCTTTCTCTCCGGCCGGCTCCCTCTTTCCCTCCCCCTCCCCACCCACGCCCTCCCCGCCAGAGAGAGCCACGGGACATTTTATGTTTGTTTTCCTGCTCGGGGGGCGTGTGGCTTTTTTCCCTCGTCGCCCGCAGCGAGCGAGCGAGCGTTTCCGAGTGCGAGCGGCGCCACTTGCCCCAGTTTTCATGCGAGGTTTTGGGTCATGATCACATCGCCCTCGCTTTCTGCTATAAGAAGTAGTAAGCGCAGCAGCAGCAGCAGCCTCAGCGAGCCCGGAGGCAGCCCCCGCCGCAGCCGCAGCGCCGCCGACCTCGCCGGGCCGCCCGGGCACGCAGGGAATACCGGCACCGGCAGCAGCAGCAGCAGCGCCGCCAAGCCCGGCTGCNGGGTGGAGGGAGAGACGCGGAGAGGGCCAGGCTCAAAGCGTGGGTGCGGCAGGATAACTATTGCAGCTCCCCGACGGTTCCCTTTCAAGTACCGACACGCGTTTGTACTTCGGGGGCCCTACTCGTTCCTTTTCTCCTCTGCCGAGGTTGTCGGTGCCCCTCTGCGTCGCTCGCTGTTTTTCGGGAGCGAAACTCGAAAGGGAGCGGGTGGTGGGAAGGGTGTGTCCGTGGGAACGAAGGATTTCGTGAAGGTCCCTGCGGAGCGAGGACACCCCTCTTCCCCGGAGCCCGACTCGCCGGCTGGCTCGGGCTCTGTTTATAAATAGTGGCAGCAGAAATGCTGCAGTCGCTCTAGTTCGCGGGCGGCTTTTGCGCCTGCCCGGTCGGGAGGCAAACGCCGAAGAGGCGTCGAAGTCGGCGCTGCCCGGGCCGATGCCCCAGCTGCCGGTGGGCTCGCAGGGATACCAATATCCCCAGCCCTTTTTAAGGCTTTTGTGGAAAGTGGTGCATGCAGGGGAGGGGGGGCTGTCAGGGTGATGAGTGCACACGAAATTGTTCATTACTTCTCTACAGAAATGTACAGAAAAAGTGTCCTAGGTATGCCCCCGGGTTTTAGCTCGAGACTCCGATTAAACCTTTGTCTTTGTGTGTCCTTCTGATTTCCGCAGCTGGATGCGAAGAAGAGTCCCTTGGCCCTTTTGGCACAAACTTGCTCGCAGATAGGGAAGCCGGACCCGTCCCCTTCCTCCAAACTCTCTTCGGTCACCTCCAATGGCTCCGGAGGCGACAAGGACTCCAAGTCGGGCCCCTTGAAGCTCAGCGACATCGGCGTGGAGGACAAGTCGAGCTTTAAGCCGTACTCCAAGCCGGGTGCGGAGAAGAAGGACCCGGGAGCGGCGGGCTGCGGGGGCGCCTCCGCCGCGGGGGTCGCGGCCGGGGAGAAGTCGGGATTCCGTGTGCCGAGCGCCACCTGCCAGCCGTTCACCCCAAGGACAGGCAGCCCCAACTCCAGCGCCTCCGCCTGCTCCCCGGGGCTGCTGCCGACCGAGGGCAAAGGCGGCGAGGACAAGAAGGACTCGGAGAGCTGCGGGAAGAGCGGCGGCTCCAGCTCGGAGGGAGGCCCGGGCACCACCAGCATCAGCCACAGCCGGATTAGCGTGAGCTGTGCCGGGATTAACGTGGAGGTCAACCAGCACCAGGAGAGCACGCCGGGCTCCAAGCCCATCGCCTCGGACTCCGCCTCCTCCTGCAGCAGCACCACCGCCACCTCCTCCACCTCCGTGCTGGGCTCCGGCCTCGTGGCCCCCGTGTCCCCCTACAAGCCGGGCCAGACCGTCTTCCCCCTGCCCCCGGCGGGCATGAGCTACCCGGGGACGCTGGCCGGAGCCTACGCCGGCTATCCGCCGCAGTTCCTGCCGCACGGAGTGGCGCTGGACCCCACCAAATCCTCCAGCCTGGTGGGGGCCCAGCTGGCCGCTGCCAGCAGCCTGGGCTGCAGCAAACCGGCGGGGTCCAGCCCGCTGGCGGGCGCGTCGCCGCCGTCGGTGATGACGGCGAGTCTGTGCCGAGACCCCTACTGCCTAAGCTACCACTGCGCCAGCCACCTGGCAGGGGCCGCCGGCGCCTCCTGCGCCCATGACCAGGCGCTCAAGTCCGGATACCCCCTTGTCTACCCCACCCATCCTTTGCACAGCGTCCACTCCTCTCTGACAGGCGCCACACCGCCCTCGCTGGCCGGCCACCCTTTGTACCCCTACGGCTTCATGCTCCCCAACGACCCCCAGCCACATATCTGCAACTGGGTGTCGGCCAACGGACCCTGCGACAAGCGCTTCGCCACCTCGGAGGAGCTGCTTAGCCACTTGCGGACCCATACTGCCTTCCCGGGCACCGATAAACTCCTCTCCAGCTACCCCAGCTCCTCGTCACTGGCGAGCGCGGCAGCTGCGGCCATGGCGTGCCACATGCACATCCCCACGACGGGCGCCCCGGGCAGCCCGGGCACGCTGGCCCTGCGCAGCCCACACCATGCGCTGGGACTCGGCAGCCGCTACCACCCTTACTCCAAGAGCCCCCTGCCCACCCCCGGGGCCCCTGTGCCCGTGCCCGCCGCCACTGGACCCTACTACTCCCCTTACGCACTCTACGGGCAGAGACTCACCACAGCCTCAGCCCTGGGATACCAGTGAGCGCAGGCGGCGGGGCTCTGACACGCGACGCAGAGTCTAGTGGTGAGGGGAGGAAACCCTGCGAAAAACTTTATAAAAGTTGGAAAGAAAAAAAATAATAATCTGACTTTTTATAAAATAGTGTTCATTTGAGGACTGGATCCGTGAGCACTGTATTTATTTATGTTAGCTTCAAGCGGGACAACGAATCATAAAGTGCATTACTTAACTGAGCTCAATAGGTAAAAGTGGAACACCCATTGTAGAATATAAATAAAAAGATAGAGGTCTTCTCTTTAATGTTACTTTAAAATTGCTATGATTGTATTGTACGTTCTTATTTAATGTCTCATTGAAACAAAAAAAAAATTTACATGCATGTTTGTTACTAAAAAACAACTCGCAATTTGTCAGTTATAATTTCAAATTGCAATTATTTTTAAGGTGTATACCCTTGAAAGAGAATTGGTATTTTTTTGTATGTATTCTGGAAGAAAAACAAAAACAATTCTATTCCAAAAACCTCATTTGCCTTATTTTGTTCTTTAAAAGGAACACTTAACTATTTTTAATTTTTAAGTCCACCCTGTAAAAAGGGTTAAGTAAGGTTTACGTCATGTACTAAAATAGACAATGTATCGCTTTAAAGATTAAAATTCCGTATATTTGATGTATTAAAAGGGTTTACTTTTTTTTTTTAAGTACGTTTTGATTCTGTTATAAAACCCGAGTAGGTCTTGGATGGAAGCGACTGCTAATTTCTCCTTAAGCGTTTATTCAATTTTAATTAATTTTTTTTAAAAAAAAAGTTTTTCATTGTAACCCCAGGGCTCTCTTAAAAAAAAAAATCAGACGGGAATATTTTTTTCTTTTTCAGTAGAATTCGTAGGCACGAAATAGGAAAACTGAGAATCGGCTAAATCTTTTTCAGTTTGCTACGGAAAATCAACCTTTTTTTAAAAAAAAAATGTTTTTACTGTGAAAACCTGTTTTTTAAAATTGGGTTTCGATTAAAAGACTTCGTCCTTGCTTTAGAAAGAAGCGGGAAAGGCAGAACTGATTTGTAAAAGAGTAAGAAGATTATCTGCAAGCTTTTTTTTACACTGTAACGCATAACTATTCGTCTCTTTTTCTAAACGAGGAATTCCGAAGCAATTAGGGCAGCGCGGTTTGATCTCCTCCAGTTATTGTCAATTTCTTCCTTCAGTTCGCACCGCGCCACAAACCAGCGGCACGCAAAAAGAGAAAGAGAAAACCGGACTCTTCCGAGAACTCATTTTCTTTAAAAAAGGAAGGGAAGGGGGGAGGGAAAAAAAAAAAAAGAAAGAAAAGAAAGAGAAAAAAAAAATAAGAAAGAAATGCATCGTTGCGAGTTTGCTGTTTGCTGAAGTGCAGCGATGCCGAGAGGGGCTGCCCCTGCCTGCGCCACGGCTCTGCCTCCCCAGCCCCGGCTCGCCACCGCCCGGCTCCGGCTCGTCGCGCTGCCCTCAGGTAGGAGCGGGGGCTGGCACGGCAAAGCCGGAGCAGCCCCCCGATATTCGGCAAAGCGCCCGCCGAGCCGATGGCAGCGCAGGGAGGGCTGCGCTCCGCGCTCGCAGGAGGAGCTGGGACCAGCTGAGCCTCGGCCGGCCCCTCTCCCCCCGCTGCGGGGCTGCCTCGCCCCGGCCCTGCCGCTGCCAGGGGGGAAAAGTTGCAAGCGGCGACTTTGCTTGGCAAATCACTGGGGTTTTTTTTTTCTCCCTCGCTCTTCTGTATCCCCCACAATATAATTACTGTTCAAAGTTTCCCGTGGTGCGCAGATGCTAATTAATCTAATACATTTACTCCAGATAATTAGTGGAAGTTAGCTGCGTTAATGTGCAAAGGAGAGAAAAGCAGCAAGCTAATGAAGCTTCAGCGCCTGCCGAGGCCGGGCAAGGCCCGGGACTGAAGCCGGGATGCACCCGGGGCCGCTGCTCTGAAAGCGGCACGGGAAATGCTTTGCTCTTTTACCTAGTGTATTCTCTTTATTTTCCCCACACCCCCCCGTTCAGTGCGAAAGGGACCATCGCGTATCTCTGCTTTGGGGGATGTAAAAGGAGCCTTCGATATGAACTAAGAGTTAGAGAAAGGGAGGGGAGGGCACCGAGTAAACTTTCGTAATAAAGTAGGAAGCGGACACAAGCACAGCAAGTAATCGAAAGAAGGGCTTTGCGGGTCGGGCGAGGGTGATGGTGGTGGAGGATTCACCCAGCGAGTCCGAGAAAGACAGAACAAACTCGCAGCCCTCTCCCCACACGGCTCGCAGCCCACCCTCTCCCTCAGCCCGGCTGCCAGAGCAACCCGGCCAGCCAGCTCACCCCGCTCCGCTATTTTAACTACCCTTAATCGGAGGAAAATTACGTTTCAGGCTCCATCTGGGTGTGCAAGCAACTATTACAGATTTGCCGCCATTAAAAATCCACCACCACCACCGCACACGCTCGTCTTCTGTTCACGTATCTTACAATTACAGCTTTGTTGCAGCTGCAGCTCGGACTCCTCTAGCTAGAGCCATCCGCAATCAGGTGTCGCAGGGACTGCTCGAAATAGAGAGCGAGAGGCATTGCTGTGTCCCGGAGCCGTAACTGCAGTTCGGTGCAATTCAGCTTTGCAAAGTTATACACATCAAGGTTACTGATGCAAGGGATGAAATGAACACTTAACGTCATTATTGCTGTTTTGCTCGGGTACTGTCCCTGAGATTAATTTAAAAAATTTAAATAGCTGATTTTCTATGTAGAGTGGTGGTAAGGAGGTCTCTCTTCCAGGCTTGTTAAGTATTTGACCTGGCAAGTGTCACCTAGGATTTTGATATTAATCTAGCAAACTTGCTCTTTTTTGTAATAAAGATTGACTTATGGACATTAATGTTTTTTAGGTAAAAGGACTGCATTCGTTATTTTTGCCCCCCCGTTCTTACTAACTGGATGGGTTGTGGAGTTGACAGCAGCCGCTGGTCCATGCCACCGAACTAAAATAATTTCACAGTGAAAAACCAGCTCGAGAGGACAAGCAACAGAAGGGCAAAGCCCATCAAAACCTGAAACTCTGATCAATCTGACCAGAGTCAGGCATACATTAGTTTAAATTAAACAGTTTCGTCTTTCTCACAAATCTTTTTTGAACATTAGAGATAAACTCATGCAATATTTAAATCAACTCTTGTCAGATGCTAAGTGCAACTGAAGAACCAAAATAAAAATTAATGCGTTTCCATCTCCTCTCAAAGGCTTACTCTGGATGCCACTTCGACAAAATACTTCTGATAAGCAACGTTTAGGAAAGAAAGGTTGTGTTTATCTTATCTGTGGGGAAATGTAATTAAGCTAGTTTTATGAAACAATAAAACATCAGACTCCACAGACAGCAATGGGGTTTCTGTAATATATCTGAGTCTATGTGGACACATGTATCTTCGCTTATGTGTACAAGCCGGCACCAAAGACATACGTACACTTTGGCTTGCCTGATTCTAGAGCGCAAAAAGTATACTAGGGCTAAAATGCGTTTATGATGGGAAGATTTTCCTCAGCGATAAGAGGCTCCGTTTTCTAAGACTGGAAAGTCACCCCCTGCCCATCCACTACCTTTGAAGCTGCTCTCAGCTCAGCCAGGTTTGGCACCAACTGCTGAGACCTACGATCCAACCCACCCAGGCAAGGGGTAGCCTGTAAGGCCCAAGCTTTCCAAACGTGCATTCCCATCCTGTAAAAACATTGATCAAACTTCATTCTTTCGTATTTAGAAAAGATGTGAGAAATGCTGCCTTGCCTTAAGGCTGTTGCCTCTCACTATAGGCTTTCAGTAGAGCGCCGGTTAGGTTTTGTTTGTTTGGATTTTCGAAGTGGTTTTTGCTTGGTTTATGTGGGGTGGTTTTTGAGGTGGCTTTTGGTGTTGTTGGTTTTAATTTTTATTATTATTTTTTTATTTTTAAAGGAACGAATCTGAAGTTGGAAAATCGCCGGACTTACCAGCTTCAAATCTCCTTTATAACCCGATTTTGGGTGTAATTTCGGAAATTTCTAATCCTAAACTAAGACCCTCACCTCGCCACTCTCTCTGCACTGCGAAGCACAGCCCTCTTCGCTTCACGAGCGGACCTGCGGCAGGGAAGCGATCAGCCCTCATTGGAAGTGTCTAATCCTTGTTAAATCTCTCTCTCAGCTCAGTCGTAGGAATTTCAGGGCAGGTTGCTTTTTTTTTTTTTTTTTTTTTTTTTTTTTTTAAGGTGAAATTTTGTTGCGATGAAGCATAAAGGTGTCAAAAGAAAAAAAGACGGACCCTGAGTCCGTATTCTCCCACGCCTTTGGATGTAGAATGCTTGGCAGCAGAGACATGGTTGAAATTTGAGCAGATTATATATCTGAGTTTGTGCATTAATGCGGAAAGAGTGTCCTAACGCTTGATATTTCTCCATCAAGATCAACCAGGTGCTGCTGCTACAAAAATCCCATCTCCGTCCGCTTGTTCCGTACGTGTGTGTGCACAGCGCATAGCGATGCACAGACTTTGTTCTCCCTTCATGTCTGAGATTCATCAGCCGCTCCCCCCTCCCAGCCACCACGTCCCCCGTCCCCTATGTGAAAAAAGTCAATCCGTTCAGGCTTTGAATATTGTAAGAAGCCTTGTGTGTATTTTTTAAAAAAATCTTCAAATGAATTAAAGACAACCTGACAATGCTGTCATCTGTCTTCAACGTCACATCAAGGCAAGAAATAATGATAACAGAGCAGCAGAAAGACGCCCACTGAAACCTGGAGGATATATACACACATATATATACACACATGTATGTCTTGAAACAGTTCGAAAGAGAACAAAATTAGATTACCGTTCTCAGGCTATCGCGGTAAGAACGCGTGGGATTTTATTTTTTTTTTCCTCCCTAAGAGATTCATCTTTCCTGCTTTATTTTGTGAAGCGCGTGCTTCTTGATCGAAACCATTTCAGTGGGATGGGGTAGAACGAAGAGCGGGCAAATTCCTTGTTTCTAAACTACTACAACCAATGGAAACACAAAAATCTCTCCCCTCCCCCTCCACCGTTTCAGGTTCTCGTTCCAGTTCCTAATAAACGCCACAGCTCCTGCGAAGCTCAGGCCAAAGAGACCTGAGCGGAGACCAAGGCGGGGCGGCGGGGACGAGGAGATCCGCTCCCCGGGAGGGACCAGGAGGCTTCTTTTGCCCTTTGTCTCTGCGGGGCTCCGCTGGGGCTGCCGCCCGCCAGGCGGCGCTGGATTTAGCCAGATGAAAACACAAACCGGACTGAGAGAAAATCGTGGTGGTGACGGTGGGTGGTTTGTTGGAGTTTTCTTTTTTCCTTCTCTCTCTTTTTTTAAATTTTTTTATTTTTTATCACGCTTGTAATCTCCTTCACTCTGAAGGGCAAATAAATTGCAGTTGTGTGAAAAACAATTGGTGCTACATGTGTTCATAACAGATGGGATCTTACCACAGTTTAACCGTAATAAATTCTGACTTCTGGAAATTGTAATCTTTACTCCATGTTAGATGTCTTTTCTATTGTAATACCAGGGCTACAAACTTCTAAGAGCCAGTAGAAAGTTTTCGGTGCTCGCGTTGCTCAAGAGCCCAGGCACGCTCCCGCAGCCTCTTTGAGATCTCGGCTCTTTCAAAGTTTCCGTGAAAACGCGTCTGGAAATCAAAAGGGAGCGAAACCGCTGGCGCACAAGGAGGCAAACAGCCGATCCTTCCTCCCTGGGCTAATATTGTTTACCAAGGCCAGTGATAATAGTTCTTAAAATACGCGCAGGAAAACTAAGAATGACAGATCACACTTCACTTCGCAAAGAGAGGAAAATGTCAGAAGAAGAACCTCAGCCTCCCAGGAAGCCGACACCAAACTTTAGATTAATGCCCTTGAGCTTCAGATCACAAAATTAAAAAATAAATTTGAATAACCACTGAAAGGATAAAATTATAATAATAAATTGTCCATATTCACTGAGGCTGCGGGACTAATTATTTTCACCATCTCGGCTTCCCATTGCTGTTTATCAAGTCGCAGGATAAACGCTTGTAAATCTATTACATTTCCATAAATCCTTTCGCCGCTTTCTTTTTGGCCAATGCTTTTGAAACATTAATTGATTTTATTGCACTTCCTGAAGTCACTGTATATTAAACTCCAGCAAGTTTGCTCTGAAAGGGCTTGTTTTTTCCATCGTCATATGAAACCCGTGAACGGGAATTACTGAAGCTGCTGCAGACTCTAGTCTCTCTTTTCCCCTGCTGTGATCTTGATGGCAAATGCAAACTGCAAATTACAAGTTTCTAATAATCTACGCTGTTACAGAAACCAGTCTCTTTATCGCTGGTGAAAAATTAATTTAAATCCAAGCATCACATTTTCCCCATTCTTTCTAAACGAGGGAGAGGCATGAAATGCTACTGGGCAGTCGAGATCAAACAGACTAAGAAACATTTTGCTGGTTATTTACGTTACTGGATGGACAACAGTTATTTTAGGAAAGGATTTGCGATGTCTAACTAGAAGTTCAATACAAGTTAGAAGTGAATTCACGGGCTCCGAGTTCCTCAAACCCTTCTCTCTTTTTCCTCAATCACCTTAAGAAAACTGGACCCAACCAGCCTTCATCTGACTGATGATTTCTCACTTGATGTCAACTCATTTCCAGTTCCTTTACCTGTCACGCTAGCCTTGGGATCATAAGTCAAGCGCGTTCCAAGCTGCCGCTTGTGCTCAGAGCGCTGCTCTCGCTCGGTGCCACGCCGCAGCCAGGCAGCCGGGCAGGGCAGCCTCAGCCCCCTGCAGCCGGCACCCCCTCCTCGGAGGGGCCAGACGCCCTCCGAGCGCCCAGGGGCCGCCTCCACAGCCCCTCACAAGCCGTTCCCAGCAGACCGAACGAGGCAGCAGCGTCCCCTCTGCCGCCGGGGTCCTACACACTCGCTTCGAGCTACTTCAGTGACGCAAGAGTCTTATAAAATGCATAGGGATAGTTGCTGTAGATCACCCAAGACTCGCAGAACTGTCTGGTTTAGGTAGGACGGCAGAACGCTCGTAATTATGAACCTACCCTTTCTATTACATGTTCAGCGTTTGGACCCTATCCTTAGCAGCCCAACCTTTTAAGTCTACGTAAACTGCTGACAAGGGAGACTTTTTGCAAAGGTAAACGCATCAGTTGCTAGTAATGCCGGCATGGCCCGGCGCTCTCCCCCTTTCCCTTCGCCGGGACCAGTCCCCAGGACGTGCCGCGGCGCCTCAGGATGTCCCCAGGGCGCTTCGCCTTTGGCCTCGGCCTTCCTCTCGGACCCTGCTCCCCGCCTTCCTTCTCGGGGTGACACAATGGGTCAGCTCTGCGCATCGGCGCCTGGCCCGAGCAGCGGTCACCTCGGGGCCCTGGGGGCAGGAGAAGGGCTTTTTTCAGCCGCTGAACACTCCTGTTTGGGAAAGGCCACCTCTGCAGTTCATCCGCTGTCATGGCTTGAGAGGCGTTGGTTGAGCTGGGACTGGAGCAGCCAGCCCAGGTGTGAGAATACTCGCTGTGTAGGCCAATCGATCCCGCTCCTAACACCCTTTTGGTTGAACTGCAGCTGCGGTAAAATATTTTAGTTTCATTGAAGTTAGTAAAGCATCAGCCCAGCTTCTCAAACATAGCAAATCTACCTTAGAGCTGCAGGGAAATGTCTCCCCTCTTGTACAACTCACAGCCCTTAATGCTTTCTTTGTGGAAACTATATTTTTCCTACCAGAAAAGATCAACTACTCCCATCATCTAGTGCACTTTTCCTTCATGCTTGAAGTACTTGTCTTGAGGCAGAAAAAATATGTATCAATACCAGATCCAAAAGGTTTCAAACTCCCAATTCTCACTACTTATTAGGGTTCTGATCACCAAGCTATTCTAGTGTGGGAAAAAATCTCCACTCCCTCCTTTGGAGGCATTTCACTTTGCATAAAAATGCACCCCGCCAGAGGGAAAGAGAAGGAAAGAACAAGATTATTTAGTCTACTGGTTATGGCGCTTGCCAAAGCCCAGAGCTCAGGTCTCCCAGTCAGTGCCCAGATTTAATCACGCTCCCACCTGCTCTCTCTTTGCCTAAGTAAAAACTTTAAACATTCTACACACACAAAAAAAAGGTTACACTTTCAACATCCCCCTTCTACCCTACATGGTAATTGGAGGAGATGAGTTTACTCAGGTGGAGTAGGAAAAAAATACAGATCTATAGCCACTGAGTTATTAAATAGCTATCTGAATGGCCATCTTTGAGTCACAATTTTTCAAAAGAAAGTAGAAACCACCAAGGCATGTTAAGTGACAGGAAGGTTTACCTGGCAAGAGGCCTTCATAAAAAGGCAGTTTCCCACTGCAGGCACTGATTATATGTCAAAACCCACCTGGTTCTTGTAGTACAGTTCCTGGCTGTGCAAGTAAAAAATGTTTCTCCTCCTTGGCCTGTGTTTTTGTTACTTTGTCCCAGTGGAGCCACTGGTAACCATCCTCTCTAACCATACACACATGCAGTCCTGCTGCTGCTCAACCCTGCCTGCATCAGGCTACCACAGAAATTTAGTGTCAGAGATCAAAACAAAGCCAGCAGAAGATTTTACTTGTACCTACATGCATTTTTACAGCAAGATGAAGTTAATTTTGTAGACTTTTTAAAAGAAAACCATATAGCCAATCTGCATCTTGGAATACTCGAGCTCATGAGTCTGAGAACGTACACAAGATTTGTTTTTGTCTTTTTTTTGCCCTTTTTTTGTGTGTCTCCTTCCCCCACCCCCCACCCTCTGCATGATTACAGTTTCCTTAAATATATTTTGCACCAGCAGGCCCAAGGAATGTGTTCCAGATAAAACAGATGAGTAGAAATACAGGGGTTTTTTAGAAGGATCAGCTGCTAAATACATTCCAGTAGAGGTGTCAAGCATTTTATAAAGAGAGCTAATCATGTTTATAATTATGATCTTCAGGCTGACTTTACAGAGTTAGGTTAAAATGTTATGCTTGATCAAAAGCAGATATCTTACATACAACAACAGGTTTATAAAAATATTGAGAAAGGAATTTAGACCAGATGGAGCAACTAATTTTTTCTAGTTTATCTGTGTCATTTGGTGGGGAAACAAATGGTTGTAGATGTATCTACAACTCAGGTAATGACAAAGTCTTTGGGAAAACTGTGGCATTTTTAGTAGCCAACCTTGTTATAGAGTTAAATAAGTTGGAAGAAATGTTAGAGCAGGTCTTGCCTCCTCAGTCAATAGACTATGCTTTTTATGTTAACTCATGCCTTTATAAAAGGACTGAGTTAGAATGATACAATTTCCTACATGTAGATATTAGTAAAGAAAATAAAAAACACTGGTAAACTTTACCAGTACTGATATATATAGCATAGTTTATCCCTATTAGAGACAGTACTTGTGAATCATCATAGCTGTGTATATACCAGATCACAGGTTATGAAAAAAGCTGTCAGGGAGAAAATATTTATTCTAACTAAAACATTTTAAATTTTATAAATATAGCATTCCTCATGGTTAATTGTGTTCGCTACTTAATGGGATTGTATCAATTTACATTTATACTTTAATCTATTAAAACTTGTACACACCCTAAATTCACAATCAAATGTGACATTCTAGTTAGCCTGAAATCAGCAGAAGTTTTCTAGCAATCTTAAGGATGTCAGGATTTCTCCTGGGGAGAAGAAAAAAAAAAAAGCCCCGGAGCTTACAAATTCTAATTCCATATAAATAAGAACTAAATATGTGTAACACAGTTATACAACTCATGACAATCTGGAAAGGGCCTTGAGGGTACCCTGGAGCAAACTATGGGAATTTTGGTTTTCTGTCTGGGATGAGAAGGTTCAGATGACAAAATCTGAAGAGACCATACAAAGTAGACCAGTAGTAAATAGAAAATGAAACGTTGAACACATGTACTTTTAGATGTTATACAAAATAGAATGGAGTAGGTTTTGGCCATTGTATCACAGATACAGTCAACCTTGAGCTGATGCCTCAAGTTAATAAGAGCATAAGACAGATGTGCTGATTAAGCACCTCATGTTTTACTCAAGAAATTGCTGCATTTCAGTGATGAGTGAGATGTGTACATTTTTTATGCTATATATTATTTACACAGACCTGGACAGGTCTTTTCCCAAGAAATTTTAAAATTATTATTCCACAATTTAACTAAGAAAGTACTTCTGAAATTTCTTCTACATTAATAAGAAAATAAATAAAAATTAAAGATCCTACATGTAAAAGAACTTTTTTTTTTTTAAATGTAGAGTACCTCTAAAAATATTTAGATCTGTTCCGATAGCTAATTATCTTGGATGAAGCAACAGCAATAATTTAGTTTTATTGCTTAGTAATTTAACTATTTTTTTGTATGCACAGATACACAGACTAGTTTACACACTAACTTGAGTACTAGCAGAAGGAGGTAGTGAGTTTTGCATCTCCATCTTGGAAACAATTATAGCACAATCAAGTTATTTCATCATCTACTAAATGTTAAACTCATTTGTGCAACACCGTCCCAGTCATTTTGTTGCAGACATTAAAATGAGGACAGACATATTTCTATGAAGTCTCTTTTGATGCATTTTGTAATAGTTTAATTCGGGGGAAAAAAAAGTGTTATCAGCTTTAGAACAGATAAAAGGAAACTATACTCTCTGCTCCTCCATCATAAGTTGTCCTTAGCAGTGTGAGCACGTACCATTCTGGAAGTGTAATAATTATCTGTTGCTCATTACTTGGGACCTCCAGGGCTAAATCACAAACCTTTACACCTCAAGTTAAACACCCTAGCAGGCAGCTGTAGCATGCTCATATCCGCTGTTGGCCAGATGGAAACACAGGGTGGGAGGCATAGCACAGTGAACAGTGGGCTACACACACCCCCCTACTAAAAAGCAAGTTAAGGATTGGCTAGAGACTAATCCATTTTATAGGCTAAGAAATTGATTTTCAGACAAGCTGAACTACAGGTGCTCAAGTCTCAAAA
>WEIS01015637.1:15254-32982 GCA_013389965.1 Todus mexicanus | reverse complement strand
GAAATGTCCTTTCCCTGAAAGCTACAGATCTATCTAGCTGGAACTGCCATCTTAACAATTTCCAGCGTCCCCTGGTGTGAGCAAGAGGATGGCTCTGAGATCCACAACCCAATCACCTCTGGGAAAGCAGAGAATATTGCTTTACCTCTCTCCAGTTCAGAAGGGGGTGACACTGGCCTATTACCCTACCTACCCCATGCTGTGCAAGTACTTCTGCCATAGGAAGAAAGGAGCCGGCTGCTGAGGAAGTTCTTGCTTCCTCCAGATGGGTTTAGCAGGGCCAGAGTCTGTTACCATGTAGAGTTTATTCAGAACCACTCTCATTTCCTGAGAAAGGCTCAAGGGGTTTGATTCTCTTTTGTTTGGCAGCAGATAAAACACTGAAGGGAGTGGTACTTCAGGCTGCCAGGTTGACCTGTGAGGAGCTGGGGGAGTCTGCCTTGCATTGAGGAGGGCAGGAGGTGAACTTAAGTGGTGAATTCTCAGAGGACCGGTGCCATAAAAGCAGTCTAGAGGCCAGAGTGATTTGGCTGCTAGACTTTAAATCAATCCTTCCACTCTTGAGGGGAAACAAAACCCCCAAAATTCCTCTAAAAGGGTCAAAGACAGTGGAATTAGTCTGCATCTTTTCACTGCAGGTCATTGCATCTTCCCAGGTGATGTAGGATGGAGTGCTGTGGGTACTTCCATGTTCAGCAGCTGATCCTTCACCACCCGCATTTCAGGTTTAACGCTAGACAGAGGGTCAAAGAAGTTCTCCTACTTCTTTTTCCTGCACTCCAGTTTGCCCTGCCTCCTGCAGTGAGTCAAGGAGGCAAAGTGATTTCTGGAGTGGATATAGTGGTGAACTGTTATGTCAGCAAGCACCCCTCAAGGCATGAGGTATGGTAGGAAAGGGAAAGAATCAATGATGAATTTAACCAGATGTCTGGTCTCATTCCCCTGGAGAAGAAAGCCTTGGAAGAGCTGGATGTCTGCTCAGACAAGTTCCCCAGTGCCACTTGTTCCCTGAATAGGGGGGAGGGATGTATTCTGTGTAGAGAGTCTACACGCACATCTTCGCTGTCAGATCATCATGGCACAGAGCGTAGAGAATAAGTACAGCAGGGCTGGGTGATGTGGAATATGATAGCATGGAGGATGGTATTCAGGTGGGGGAATTCTTTGGCGTTACTTTTGGTCTTGTGCCAAACTCAGTACTCTACAGCTGATGTGCTCAGAGAAAAGCTAGTGTGTGCATACAGGGGGCTTGGAGGGGCACCCCAACACTCTTTCTGTCAAGATCACATTTGCTCACCTCTGCAGACAAAAAGAAGTGTAGCTCTTGGGGAAATGCAGTCCTGGAAAGTCATTCTCTATAGGGGCCTTAGTATCCTAGAGGACTGAGATCCAAGGCATTCATGAAGCCATGATGTGCTCTCATGCCATGAGCTCTATCTGCTGTAAACTCCAGAGGGTATCTAAGAGACGGGAGAAAAATACAGCCCCCAGGCAAAAAAAGTGATCATCTCTAAAATAAAGAAATGAATCATATATTTGTAAAATGACAGATAAAGCTTTCTGAAAGCTAACTTGCAGCACAGGAGAAGTCAATTACTATTCTCAGTGCAATCAGTGCAAGTCCCAGAATTTCTCCACTGGAGTTGCCCAACATCCCTTGATTTTTATCCTTCTGGTCTATAGTACAGGTCATCTCGACCATCAGGACAGTCTTGGGGAAGGTAAGGTGAAGGAAGGAACTGAGGGAAGAAAGTACCCTCTCAAACTACACTCACTTTGACAGCAGATATGTTAATGAAAACCTCTCACAAGAGACAATAGTACTATAGAGGAAGTAGACAACAGGGACAGGAGGAGCCTTTTAAAATTAAACAAAATGAACAGAAGTAGCAAGTCCCAGCCCTCACAGTGCAGTGAAGGTCAGGGACAGTGTCCTTCTTGACTTAAACCACCCTTAAAACACAGTCACATGCGAGCCTGAAGGTCACTGTGTCTCCTTTTGGTGAAGATACACACACCATAACTAAAGGCATCACCAACATCCTCTAGGAATGTCAGTCCCTATGCTGTGGACTGGAGACCCTCTACCTTTACACAAACTGCCTTCTGATACTCTTGGTATACCAACCATTTTTCAGGTGGCTGTTTCTCTTTTCTGTGCACGTGCTGGCTAGATGAGTCTGTCATGTCAGAAGTGCTGATGGTATCCCACACAGCCCCTCTCAACCCCTTCGCAGGACATGTAGTGGTGGGCAAAGCTGTTCACTGTCCTTTTAGTCATGACTTCTGGTCATTTTGATTAAGAATGTTGTAATAGGAACATTTATGGTTTTCAGTAGGCTCCAGATGAGCACCATAAAAAGTCTCTTTGCGTTGAGAGGCCAGACCATAGAAGAAGGTAACATTCAGGTAGATTCTTCATAAGGCTTCATTTGTTGCCCGCTTTTATAACTAATGATTTGAAATAAGAGGATGGGGTGGTTTGGGGCTTTCTAGTCTGGGCAGGTGAGGCAGAGGTCTCTTCAAGCCTGTGGGACAACTGGCAAAAGTAAGAGCTGTATGTGTCCTGATATTGCCTTTTAGGACCGCAGCAGAGACAAGCACTGCCCTTCAAAGGAGGAATTTCGATGTAGTGACTTTGTCTATCTTGACTTCCTTTTTTTACTTGCCCTGGAGACTCTAAATTCTCAGGCCATAAGTGGGGCTTTCCAAAGACAAGCCTGAAATAAACCATACCTTGTTTATTTGCCTCAAAGTACTAGCCAGGATTCATCTGCAGATTTAATACCAGTGTCTAACTGGATGTCCCTGTTCTATTCATTGATGTAGCTCTCCTTGTAGATAATTAGTTTTAAATCATGGGACTAGACAGGATCTCCTGGGTTGTTGTGTCGCAGCTTCTTCTGTCACACATAGTCATGTTATGCAATCCCCTTCACAGGCTTTCAAAGCTCCAGCTTAAAACTAGGCAGCACTTTGCTCCTAGGATTCCTGCAGGAAAGCTTTTGTAGAATTTCATTCCTTCAGCAGTCATTAATTCTGTCATTTCTCATCTAAACATAGTCAGGAATAGTTTAGAGGCATTTGCTCAATGGCCAGCATTATCATCAAGCTTAAGTAACTCATCTCTCTTCTTAGTGGACATGTTGGAAAAAGAAGTGCTTACAGAGAGTGGCCACGTTCCCATGAAGTCCCTCAAGCTGCAGGGAGCTGCTGGGGTCCATCAGGGTGCAGGGTTGTGGGCTGAGCTGGCACAAGGAGATGTCCCCAGCAGCTTGGGCACAGTCCTGAGCACTGCCAACGTCTCAGTGAGTCCTCATCCCCTGGCACTGCTCTCTCCAGGCCCTTCTGGAAATATTCTAGCTCATGCCGCCTCCGTTTGCATTTGCCTTTTCTTAGCCATGAGAGGTTCATGGCTCAGAGCCATCTCATGCCTGAGCAATTTATCTCTGCTGCTTTGTGGATAAGCTGCCAGCATATAGCAGAAATTCTTGTTTCTAGTGTCCAAGTACACGGTGGTGCATTTTTTACCGCTAAATTACATCCCATTTGTCTCAGTCTCATCCTTAAGGGCACCTAGCTCCTCCTACATATTATTCCAGCCCTTATCAGTACTAGCAGTGACTCCTAACTTCACGTCATTCCTGCTCTCTCTGCTAAGGTCCTCTAAAGAGAATATGGATTAAGATAGCGTTCGAGACAGCTCCTCAATGATCTCCACCAGGATCTCACTGCCAGATTTTAATTCCCCTTTTAGCATAGCCTGTTTTCTACCCATTGGCTGCTTCCTGACCCAGACTAAATCTCTTTCAGGACACCTCATCTTGATGAGTACATTCCTGCTTGGCAACAAGGAATCAGGCAGACCTGGTCTCTCCTGCATCCTGATTCAAGTAATTCAGGCACAGATTTCAGTTGGGAAACCTATCCCCTCCTTTGTTCAATGTATTATGTACCACCTTGTATTTCTCCATTCTTCCTGCAGAGTTTCTCCCAACACCAGCAATGGATACCCTCATTGCATTCACCAGTCCCTTCCCTTCCCTGTTCCCAGCCATGATATCGTCTCTTCTCCTGTCCCCTTCCACAGTCCCTGGTATGGTGGCTTCAAGAGAAGCCATAGCTATCAGCCTTGCAATTGCAAATGGTGGTTCTTTCCATGCACCAGGTCAGAGATATCATTGTCCCCTTGATCTGATGTGCTCTTTCTTTATCTCTGTTTCTCTCTCAGCTCATAAATCCCAGTCCTTTGCACCCATTTTCCTTTACCCCGTGCTCTCCAATAGCTGTTGCCGACAAAAAGTTCATGTTGGGGTGACAAAGTATTTAGTTCATGTTAGGCTGATGTTTAGAGCACCTGAGCTAAGCCACATATTTTTGTGTACTTCCTCCTGTTGGGTTCTTCTTTTCTTTACTGCTCTCCCTTTTGTTTTCTGCTGGTCCCCTCTGCATTTTTAATACTTTCACTGTTAAAATTTTATAAGCTCAGGCTGGCATTTTTATGGGTGTAATATTCTTACAGTTCAGAAAACTTTTGCAGTATTATCTTTATTTTTTGCCACACTCTAAACTCCTTCAGATGGCACAATGGAGGTGGTTTCAAAACTTTAAGCAAGAGGAGAAAAATCTGCCTTCCTTGTCCTGACCATTTTGGAGCTCTGAAACTTTTTCAAGACAGCATTCTTGTTTATCAGAGTGCAAAAAAAGTACAGAAACAGAGGAAAAGCAATAGATTACTAATGTTGTTGGGAAATGAACTCTGTGCCATCCATTCTCTCTGTTCTGACCCTCCTAAACTTGTTTGAGAGTTACTTAGAGCCAGTTCCTCTATTTTGTTCTGATGTGGGAAGCTGAGAGACACCAACTTTTTCAAGCTCCTAGCTGGGTAACTCCCACAGTCACTAAGGTGATTGCCACTTACTGCTTGGGAAAAATCAACAATTTCAGGTATGATGCACAAATTCTCCAGCAAAACAGATGGGTGTTGGCAGGGATAGGTGGATGTGGGTCCTAAAGGTTTTGCTTCAAGCTCCATCTGCCCCTGTAAAACATCCCCGAGAGGTGAAGATGATAGGAGAAACAGATCTGCTCTGGTGGGACAGGGACCCAGGCCACTTTCTTGGGAGAAGGATGGAGTGTAATCTCTTTAAAACCCCATCTTTTTTTGGCTCTCATCACATTGCCCCCAAGATGAATGTGATTTTTGTGTTATTTTGTTTGTTGTTGGTTGTTTTTTTTTTAAGAAACACAGTGGTGAATTTTTCTGCTGTTACAGATTATATCTCCTAATATATAGTCCCTTTGCAGAGCAGATCACACACCAGTCATCTGGATGCACAAAGACGCAAGAACAAATGAGAATTTGCAGGCTGTGTGGGAACACCCCTGAGGTGTACAAGGAGTGGCATTAGATACAGTAAATATGTGGCCATCTCATTTTACCTGTTTTATAGGAAGCAATCACAGATATTTTTTTTCAGTGCAAAGGAAAGTACACTTGTGCTCACTCACCAAGCAAATGCTTTCAACATTGTGGAGTCAGCTCAAAACCAGCGAGGGCCCCCATGCCATCAAAGTCCATTTTTCTTGTGCTGAACCATTTCCACCAGCCTGAGGCGCTCAGCTTTGAAATGATTTAAATAGTGATTTCTTTCTAGAATGTTACCGCAACTTCTTAAGCCACTTTACTAGCAATTACCAAGTTATCTTGCAGCAGATCTGAGTGATGGGTGGTGCTATTCCAGAAAATGAGACATGGTGAGTTACATGACTGGCATAAGGTCATTCTGAAGGATTGTAGCAGAGCAGCATTTCCTCACGCACCGATTCTGAGCCTTCTTCTAGTCAATATAACAAAATGCAGTTAGCAACTGCCTAAACATTTACCTCTGGGCAGAATTTGGTACCCTTAGGATTGACTGACACTCCTGAGAAGCATCAGTTCTCCACCTCTTTGCAGTACTACACACTCCTGGCAGCAGGTAGGTTAGAACTAAGTAGAAAAGACCATTTGGTTATAAAGAGGAGAAAGAGAGTTCCTTTGACTTCCAGTTTTCAGTTGTGTCTACTTCAGTTTCACCTGGGGGGGTTATCTCAGCAATTAAACCTTAACTCTGCCACCACAGGGCACCATGACACATACTTTCCATGCTTCCTTCATGTGAATACGCCATTCGGGGGCTTTTATAAGACACAACAAAAGCTGGTGATGTTTGCTGCCATGAAACACCACCAAAGTCGCCTTTGAAACGCCATTTTTCTGGGACGTGATTTGCATCTAGCTTAGAGATATTTGCTGCAGGTACATTAACAGGAGCAAGCTACTGTGTATGTTCTCCTTAAATGGGTTGCCAACCAACCTGGTGGTTTGGCACACGTCTGTGTGGTCTTTGAATAGGCAAAACATCTCTCTGGACTGGCACAGATGGGGTGGGATCGAGGGCAGGACCATGACCACATGTCACCCCACAGCCTTACCTGCTTGTGGATGAGGGATGATGATGCATTCAGGGGATGCTCCTAGCTCCCCTGTGAAGGTCAGAATGCCACACAGAGAGGCATAAAAAAGTGTTTGTTTCTCTACAGCCACAGGTCTGGTGGGGACAACTTGATTTCAGTTCACCTGAAGAGCTCTGTGTCTCTTTTCTTTGTGCTCTGACAGCTGGTACCACTCAGGACAGGGAGAGGACAGGGTTTCCTGGGAAGTGTGTAGCCCTCAGGCTTGGCATGGGCACCTCTGGGTTCCCCAGGATTCCCTGCAGACTCAAGTCTGTGTTCTGACCTATCCTCACTTCCTAGGGCTTTTCTCTCCCTCTCAGGGCACCTCTTGATCTACTCGAGGAAAAAAAACCCCACACTTTTTGTTGGGAAAAACATTTCATGAGCAGCTTCATTCATTTTCAGCCAATTAGTACTGGTTAAACCAATCATCAGAAAAACAGGCATGGGTTAACAACCTCATTAAAAGCCTACATGGGTACATTTACAACAGCCAATACTCTATAAATACAGCTACAGCTTCCATACACATGGTGGTAGTAACGTAGTTTGACAAAAAGTGGTTGTTTGTGACACTGGCTTGTACTGCAGATAATGTTTGTGCAAAAGCTTTGTGCCTCCTGAGTAGCTGGAGGAAGACCGTGAAGCCTTGGAAATGCTTCCAGGCTCCCCTGAACTGGCTGTCCAGCCTCAGATCTCATCCTTTCCATCTTGCTGGAGAAATCCAACAACTGAATCCCACTTGTTTCTGCAATTCACACCTGGCAGAGGAGATGCCCTGGCTGTGCTAGTGGGGTGCCTTTTAGCACAAGCGTGGCTCACCTCAGACATCTCCAAGTCCCTTGGTTCTGGAACCCAATCATTGGGTGGACGAGGGCAGACATTCTGCCTGCACTATTAACAGTAACAGCAGCCCATGCTAGCTCTTGCAGCTGAGACAAACTGACCTCCTTCTCCTTATGGTGACAAGCTCCAGCAGCACAGATTTGCTGGTTTTCTTACGTGCAGTCCCTTTCCAGAGGAAGCCAGAGCAAGAGGCTTCTGTTCTGTATCTGCAGTTGGCTTTCACCTTGGCAGAGGATGTGATCTGATTTCCTCTTTAAGTCACTAAATGAAAGGGTCAGGTGTGGGGCTGCGAGTCACGGAATGGATGTGAAGCTTGCTAGCATGGCCCCCTGCAGGGGTCACGGGATAAGATGTTCCTTAACTCTGGCTATGGGATTTGGCATATACTGGGGACTCCCCTGCTTTGCAGCTTGGCACTGGAGGAGCTCATGGCCAAGGACTCCCCCTCTCCTTGGCTCCTCCTGCCTGACCCCATGAGAAGCATTAAAGAGATCTCCTGGTCCACTACCAAGCACAAAGGCCATGGGGCAAGGCTGGAAATCTAACTTTTCCCTCCTCCAGCCCTGAACAGATGCAGCCCACCCCATTGTGGGTATCGTGAGTGAGATAGTTCCTGGATTAGATCAAGGGCCAAACCCTGAACACCTGCCCCTGACTGAGCTCCCAGGGCTTTCACCAGGGCTTTTCTCCAGCCTCTCCTCATCCTTGAGATCTCCTGGCTTCCAGCCAGGCACTGCTGCACACCCTCAGGCAGCACTCAGCATCCCCAGCAGCACGCAGCCAGCTGGAGGCGAGTGACCTGTGGCTGACAGCTCCAGCTCTTTACGCAAGCTCTCGGCCACGATACTTCGCTCCTTTTAAGAGCAGAGTGATGCTCTGGAGGACACTCTGCTTATCTAAGGCAGGATGGGAGCAGGACAGCCTGCGGTCTGGCCGAGTCTCAGCTGCCCTTGGGAATCTCATGAGGATCCTGCCAGGGGCTGATAAATGCCAACAAAAGGATGTCAAGCACAAGCAGTTGCTTCCAGGTTTGTTTATTCGTCTGATTTCTACAGAGGCACACAAAGAGTCCACACGCAATCCGCACAGAGTGCTCTTTATAAAAATAAATAAAAAGGTCCTCACTGTTCAAAATCATCTTCCCTCTGGGTCTATTTTAGCCCATCACCTTAGCAGCAGCTCCTTCAGAAGCCGGGACTCTGCTGATGAGAGTTAGTCACTTCTGTCCCTCAGCAGGCGTCTCGGTAATTTTCCCCAGCCAGTTACGTCAGCGAAGCCCTGCACCAGCAGCGCTCCCCGATTATGCAAGCTACGTTCGCAGATACGCTCGGGGTTGGTCTTTTTAACCTTTATTCCCCGGCTCATCGCGAGGAGAGCCACAACAAAAGCTTCACTGATAAAGTCCAGTAGTGTATTGACGGAAGAAAAGCATGGGATTGGTAATAGATTGTATTTGTGGGAAATTGGAAGAAGAAACAAAGTGGCCTGTTGCAGCCTATACAGGCACAGCTGAATCTGTAGCAGTGCCGCCTCTTGAAAAGAAATACACAATTTTCTAGTTCATCCAGGCAAAAGCAGGGACAAAGATTTTATCTGGGGTTTCAGTTTATTATCCAAATGTTTTACAGTCATGGGTTTTACAAGACTGAGCTACCTCTCTGCTCCCAGTGAGGCACCCTAGAGCTTGCTCAGGGATGGTGCAGGGACCCCTGAATGACAAAAAAAACCTCTCCCCCTTTTTTTTTTTTTTTTTTGATAGCTAATGTTCATTTTATCTTGGTAAAATGGCACTGCAAGGGGGAAGATGTGTGCGATTTTCTTCACCAGGAGCCTCTGGAAATAATTTATTCACTCAGCTCCAACATCTAGTAACGGGGATAACGGACACAAACTGGAACACAGGAAGTTTCACCTCAACATGAAGTGAAACAACTTTTCACTGTGAGAGTGGCAGAGCCCTGGAACAGGCTGCCCAGGGAGGTTGTGGAGTCTCCTTCTCTGGAGACTTTCAAGTCTTGTCTGGACACATTCCCGTGCAACCTGCTCTAGGCAGGGAGGTTGGACTTGATGACCTGCAGAGAATCATTAAAACTGCTATTATTCTATGACCTCCTCAGTCATCCAAGGCTGTTCTTCATCCCACCAAATGATTTGGGTTGTAAGTGATCTTCAAAAATCACCTAGACCACTCCCCCTGCCATGTGCAGTGAAATCTTTCATTTGATGATGGGGCAAACACATCTACTGTGGGCAACCTGTACTCAGGTGGTAGAAAAGCAGGGGACTGGAATGAAGTCACTTGTCTGAGTCTTCAGTTTAAAAATTCCCCTGTGTCTTCCCTCATGGTCCATGGCAAGGGCTGTTTGTGCCTGACAGTCCCTCTGCAGGGATCCTCCTACAGACCCCTGCTTGTGGTGGGATCTGAATTCCTCCCCATCCTAATTCTAGTGCCTGAGATCTCTCCTATGTCTGCAGCACTGAAGTGCAGGAGGTGTCATGATGCCCTCTCCTCTTTCCTCCTTTCCCTAACAAGCCAATGGGTGGACATGGAGCAAAGAACTTGTGCAGTGGGAGGTATTTTGCCATGTAGCCCCATGCCAAGTCTTGTTCGAAATGAATCAGCTCATACAGTGTGATTCTGATGACCATTCAGGTCCGGATCAGGCACTAAATCTGTCTCTAAAGAGAAATAATTGACAGACTGGTTGGGTTTTCTTAGAGCGGTAAGTAACTATAGAAGCTCCCTGCCTGTCAGACCAAGGTGTAGCAGAGCTGCGTTCAGCTGACTGGAGACAGATTATGTCAGCCGACACAGCAACGTTTGCAAGAGGTGCTCAGTGCAAAATGCCATGTGCTAGTATTTCCCCATGGATACTAGGATTGCTATGGCAATACTGGGAAAAGAAAAAAATATATATTACTTGTAGCTAGCTGTGAGTATCACAGCAGAGCAAATGTTAATATACCTGTGCTCAAGAAGTTCTTGTTAACCACGGTGTTCTCACTGGAGTGATGGGGAGCTGAACCCGACAGATAAAACTGGTTCACGTTTTTCAAATCATTTATACATCCCAAACCTCTGCAGCCTCAGCGTGAAAGAAACCGGCAGTAGATCTGCACTCCGTTGGGCAAATATTTCAGCCCAAGTCAAAATCCAAGCACTTTAATTTTGACATTTTAAAGAAAACTGGTTACTTTTGGGACATTACAAGACTTCCTCAATGTCACAAAAAAGAATAAAGAAGTGAAAGCAAGGACACAAGCAGAGCATTGCAAAGCATTTATTGCAGATTGAGTTAAATACTTTAAGTGACTCAAAGTGGTCAGGGTTTCTCGTTTGCCAAACAGGAGAGGCAGTCCTTCGTCTGCGTCCACAATGACAGTGTCTTTCCCTTTGGCTCAGCTAACAAAGTCCGGCAGTGACCCAGCCTGGGACTGTGTACCCTGAGGGGAGAACTTGGAAATAGCAGCACTCTGCTAGTATATGCTGGGGAATCTTGAAATGACAAGATTTCGAATATGTTATTTGAACCAGTGCTCAGTGCATGGGGAAAATCAAACAAACAAAAAAACCAACTATACAAGGAAGGGGTAAGATGTGCTATAAATTTTGAGAATTACGTGTGTATGGTCAAACTGGGGTAAGTACTGGCTGCTGGTGAGAGGGCCAGAGGCTGCCTTGTGGCCCCGAGGAGCCCTGAAAAGCCACATAGGTCAAATCCCTCTCCTCCTCCTCCTCCTCACATACACCTGCCTTTGGTCCCTTCATCAGCCTGCAGCCTCCTTCCCAATCAGCAGGGCAGTAGATAAACCTGGAAGCTTAAACTGTTCATGCCAAGTCAGTGGTTAGCAAGTGGTGTGCCAGTGTTTACAAGGGAGATGAGGACATTTTACTCTGCAGTCCAACAAGAAGCCACCAAAACCTTACAGGAGAGATCAAGCTGGGTCTAACATGTCGCAGGCTCTGCAGCGTGTTTATCAAATATCAACCCACCTCATATGGGTCTTGGTGGGAAAGGAGGCTCCAGGAGAGTTCACTCCCAATTGAGATACTGCCAGGACTACTGCAAGACCCAAATGCAGGAGTAATGTGAGACCAGGGAAGTGTGTTTAGGGCTCCAGTCTGCTTCTGAGATGCTGCCCTCACTTTCAGGAGGGGAGCAGCACTCTCAGGAATACTGGCCTCAACCAGGTCATGCACTGGCCCCAAACAATCTTCTTCTGCCACATGAGCCTACTTTTTGAGCCCTCTCAACTATACAGTGTCAAAAGCATCAAGCATTAAACTGCTTTTGAGGTAGCTCGTTTCCATGCTGCACTGTGAAATGTTTAATATTAGGATGCTGTATTTGGAACAGGTAGCATTTTTAACAAATGGAACGTCGTGAAACAGCTTTGTTTTGGCTCACCAAGCAAACTGCCTGCAAGGAGGATGGGGAGGTACAAAGCAGTGAAAAATATCCGTATGTCCTTTGAACAAAGAAGAAACTCTTTAAATTAATAACTATCACATCTAGAAGCAGACCTAGTCTTATTAGGACAATTAACAGTAGACAAACATTTTTCATTAAGCATGGAGATACAAACAGCTCCTGCAGCATAGGCTTCATTACCGAGGGTTTGTCAATCTGTATACGACTGAAGGCAACGGAAATAAAACCTGACAGTATAAGGCAAGCCCACCCAGCCCCTGCATGGCCCTTCCTTAGCTTTGGCACCTGACACCCACCACATGGCAACATGGCTTGGCTGCAGATATGGACTTTTAAGGACTTACTATACCATGCTGCTGTCTCCCACAGTGATTACTCTGATCCATGTAGAGATCAATTCTACTCGCCCTGGGGTCTCCGATATGCCACAGATGACCATCAATGTAAATTTGCCACAAATACAGGGTTGATACTAACTTGGTACTCCCATTTGGTCTCCTTTCTAATGAGGACTTTGCCCAGGCTTAGTAATGCAATTAGCACACATGCTCGGTGGTTAATAAACCTGCTTACAGAGCCGTGGGCAACTGCTCTCAAGTGGGGGAGGAGGGAGGGCGATGAACAGCCACCATCTCTGTGACGTCAAGGTCTCCTCTGCTCAGGATATTCAGCTCACTAATGCCATCACCTCCCTCGCCTCTCTTACATGGAGCATTCCTGATGCAGATGCCACTGCCTTGGCCCTGATGTGTGTCCTTCGCAGAGTAGCGGGAGGAGGAGGAGGGCTGGATCCTGCTCTTACACCATGGCTGGGTTCAGGCAGCCCCTGCAGGAAGCAATTCCTGGCTGTCCTACGTGTGCCGCAGCCACTCGTGTGTGACATTCTGGGCCTAGGACTTCACACGTGGCCACTCCTCAGCATTGCCAGCCGCCCTTTTAATAAGTGTTAATTCAATTTTCGGCTTTGCTCCTTGATCCTTTCATGCCGCCTCCTGAGCCGCTTTGCACCGACGTCTGCTGATGTCAGTGGCTGTGGGATGGAGATGAGGGGGACTAGCTGCTGGAGGGGTAAGGGGGGGCAGGGGGTCACCCCCACCCCCATACCAAGGCGCACAAGCTCCCCAGGTGCCTCCTGAATGACGAGAGGGGCGTTTCGAGTTGGTACCACGCGGCCAGATCTGGGCATGGGATTAAAATTTTGTGTGAGCAGTACGAGGAGTCGTCTGTCATGCTCTGAGGGGAGGATTAGTGAGCTCAAACTCAGCATGAAATTCAGGAAGAAAATCTTATCACACGCCAAAAAAATTTTGCCACGTGCTCTAATCCTCCTGGAGGGAGCTGAATAACAAACAGCACAGCTTGAAGGGGCCCTGCTTGGCTATCTCAGTCCAGATCCTGGATAGCCCACCTCTACAAACCTGGCTAACCACCCCCATTTCAGCTATCACCACCGAGTAGGCCAGAGGCCTGATCCAGCACCGGCTGATGAGTGAAAACCTGGTCCCAGTGCTGTGGTGCTGGTCACAGGCAGATGGTGGACATCTTTTCTCCTTGCTCCCTGCCCTCCTCCTCCTGCCTTGCCAGAGCTCACACAGGGACAAGCAGGTGGGAGAAAAGCTAGGTAGATGCGGAGAGAAACAATAAGCCCTCAGCAGCCTGATTCTGAGAGTACTCAAGAACAAAGAGAGCACCAGGATGCCCAAGCACATAGCCCAGTACTGCCCCAGTTCATACCACTGCCAGGGCTCAATGTGCAGCTGGCACTGCCTGAGACCAGCTGAATACCGCTCCAGCTCCTGGGGCTGGCTGTCCTCCTCTCGCCCTGTCCACTACTACCTGCCCAAGGGGATTCCAAGGACCCACAAATTCTGCAGTAGGACAGGAACTTTACCCTTGCCATATTAATTAATAAATTAGTTTAATTGATAAGCTCACTCAAACACAAAATGCCAAAGCCATGCGTCTGGAAACACACGACTTTTCTGTTTTTACATATGGCACATGAATCCAGAGCCAGTGTCGCACATCTTCAAGCCCCAGAGGTCTGGGGCTTCATGCGGCCATAGGCAGAGGGGTTTTTAATGACTTAAGTGCTCTTGGACTTGCATTCCCAGCTTTGGTGGCAAAGCCCAAATGTAATATCCTCCCACATTCACCTCCTTTTTCTCCCTCTTAGAGTTCACATTACTGGTAGATGAACCCAGCCATACCACTGGCTTGTCTCTGCGTGCAATGCCGTCATCATCCCTGTCGGGACTTGTCTTCTACAAACTGCTTTTTCTGTCACCAGTCAGAAGTGGCCAAGCAGCAGGGCAATGCAATATGACAGTCTTCCACTGTGTGCCATGTGCATACAAAAATACAGACTCTCAAACATCCCTTGTTGAATAGTGCTTCAGGACAGCAGCAGGCTACCAGTCAGCCTGCAGAAGAAGTTGAGTCATTACTTAATGCCACGGACAGGCTAAGATCTTCTCAAAGCTTCACGCTCCTTGTGACAGACAGAGCAAAGGCAACTGGCATTATAAAAGATTAAAAACAAAATTTGAGAAAAGAAAAGAAAAGAAAAGAAAAGAAAAGAAAAGAAAAGAAAAGAAAAGAAAAGAAAAGAAAAGAAAAGAAAAGAAAAGAAAAGAAAAGAAGAAGCCATTGGACTGGAGCAATTCACAAAGAAAAGAGGTTGTGGGTAACCTCAAAGCTGCTAAAGGGGGACACATTGCCCTCACCAGTGAGTTCACTTTTCAGCCCTACCCCAATCCTGCCACCAGAGGCAGACGTGACATGCTGCTGCAGAAAGGGAACGTAGTCTCGGTAATAGCACTGCTTTTTTGTGTGGATCCCGGGGTTTGCCGGACTAGAGACACTTCCCTCATCTCCAGTGCCTCCCTTGCACGAAGGAGAGGATCAGACTACAGCTTTTGTACAACGTGTCTAAGAAGCAACTTTGCTTCTGTGTGCAACGAGGTGTGGTAAAAACATCTTCAGTTAAGAGGCAAGAGGTATCAGAGGTATGTCTGTGAAAGAGTCATCACAGGCAGGACAGAAAGAGAGCTTACCAAAAGCCACGAAGCTCTAGCAGGATCCTTTTGAGCTTGCCACGCACCCAAAGGAGATGCTTAGCATTACGTCAGCATTGCCCTAATTATGCAAACTGCTCATTGGTCTGTGCATCAGGACACCAGCGTCTTGTTTGCTTTACTCCCAGCCCTGAGCCTGCAGTCCAGTGTTTTGCTCCTTCGTACCGGGTGCGCGGTGTGTCAGCAGGGGACACAGGGAGGTTGGATGAGGCAGGAGTGAAATTTCAGAGCTCTCTCTCTTACCACATGCACACCTGCTTTAAAAGCAGGGTTTGTTTCTACAACAAACGGGATGGGGAATCTCAGGAACATATTATCCATATGCACGTTTTATTGATCTCAGCTGTCTAGTGAGTGCTGGGTCCCAATGTGAATGTCCCCCATCCTGGTCAGCTTCACAGGGCATGAGGCATGCTCATCCTCTAGCACTGAGTCCGTTCTTCTTCAGGCTGTGAGCAGTGGAAGGTGGTACAGAGACACTGACCCCATCACTTGTCCTGTGCCACTGATAGCCTGCGAACTGCCTCACTGCTTGGTGAGAGCCATCTTTGCCCCAGCTACGTGTTTTGGTAAATCTGTAGGGAAAGCAGTGTCCGTGGGCTGCTCAAGGAAATTAACTTCCTACATTCATGGAAAAAAAAAAAAATCCTCGTTTGTTTTCAAGATTCATTTGGGATATTAGGAAATTCTAATAAGAAAGTTCAGAGACAAAAGAAAAAAAAAATCCTAACTGCTTCCTTCCTGCAAATACATCAAAGATGACAATAGCACTAGCCAAATGTTATATATGTATATATATATATACACGACACCTTAAGAGAAAGGAAAAGATTGGCTTTTCCGTAACATGCTTTCAGCTTTTGGACCTGATGCTGCTCCCAGAGACAAGCGGGGATGCTTTTAAACCAGGAAGATCCCTGAAGTCTTAAAAAAACTGCTTGTAAAACCTCAGATTATGCCACAATTCAGTGACAAACCACCCCAGTTATTATTTTTTTTTTTCTCTGCAACCTAATCTCAGTAGTCTTCTTGGACTGGACCCTGCCTTCATAAATTCAACAGTAATGTTCCAGTTGAATCCAGCGCTCACGGGCTAAGCCTCAGCAATTAATGCTCACTGATTTATTCACGTATGCATTCACAACAAGGTTACAGAACCCTCTGCAGACACTATGCAAATAATGTATAGTAATAAATGCAAATGCCCCACTTGAATTTACAACATCAATATTCATACTCTGAAAAATTAAGACTTTCTTTAGTCTATTAGCATATAGTTATTAATGGACAGTAAAAAGGACTGCAGCTGTATACAAACAAACATTTCCCTTCATAGGAAACTAGCAGTAACAATCCCACAAACAAAGTACTGTTTCCTGAGTGAAAACTGAGCTTTGAAAAACCTGCAGGGAGCCTATTTTGTGTGCAGTTACAGAACTTCCCATCTTGAAGGATGTAATTATCTGGGGAAACCACCTTATTATTATTGGGTTTTGGTTTTGCATGTCTGAACTTTTTATTTTTAGATCAAGCTTTTTTTTTTTCATGGAAATTTTTGCCTGAAAGTCAATAGGGCTGTATCTCCTTTGAAATCCCAGCTCCCAGGCTTTCTAGAGTGTCTGAGAGCTGCAGTTTCATGTGTCCACATCCAGGTGAGCACTCATCCCTGGCAAGTTGAGATGCTGCCCTAGATTTTCTGGCAGAGTTGTTATTTCTTGTTGACAAGCTCGCTGTCTGTTAAGCCTTCTGGCCAAATCAGGCAGCGTCACTGCTCCCTAGATGCTGTGAAACTCGAATCCCTTGGAAATTTGTGGGACTGAGGTATGGACAGTCCTCATAAAATGTCCCACTGACTCTGCACTGCCGGACTCATCTGCCACCACCACGAAGGGGGAAGGAAAGGAGAGCAATAGTGGTTGAAAAGCCTAATTTTCTCTAGAAGGGAAAAAATTTCCTAAGGTATGAGGTACATCAATACTAGGTTATAGATCAGGCTGATTTCTGCCAGGATTGTTTCCCTTCTCCTCTTTGACATCAAACAAGAAAGCCAAAGGATTTGCAGTGATATTTATTTGGTTGCTACCACAAAATGTGGAATAACAAAACGCCTCCTGGACCTGACACTTCGGCAGTTCAGCGTCCCCAGAAACTTTTGGAGTGATTGCAGGGATAGGACTCCTGCTAATACCCCAAATTTGAACCCTGGTATCATCTTCGTCTGCTCAGTCTCCAGACAGTGGAGAAGCTGACTTGTCTTCCACAGCTTCCTCTAGATTTTTAACCCAGTGGGCAGTCAGGTTGGTCTGGCACAATTTACCCTTGGTCAATCTGTGACAGTTGTTCCACCACTTTCTTCTCCCTTCTGTGTCCGGAAACACATTCCAAAAGAACTCACTCCATGATTTGCCTAGGGACTGACATGAGGCTGGCTGGAATGTGGTCTCCTGGATCGCCCTTCTGGCTTTTTCTGAAGATAGGTACAGCGTTTGCCTTTCTCCAGATGCCAGGGGTCTCCCCTGGTCTCTGTAACCTTTTAAACATGAAAGAGAGCAGCTTGGGAAGGACAATGACATTTCCCCTGGCACCACTGGGTGCAGTCTGGTTGGTCCTATGTGTAGGATGTTCTCTCAAGCAAACCTTGACTCAATCCTCATCCACGCTTGGTTGTTCTCCTCCGCTTTCAACCCTTTATCAAAACACAGAGGCCTAGATGATATTTCTAGTAATGACTAAGGCAAAAGCAGCAATGAGTGCCTCAGCCTTACCTGTTTCTGCCGTCACTAAATCACCTGCCCCATTCAGCAGTGGGCCCTCATTTTCCGTATTCAGCCTTTTACTGCTAATGTAGGGGTAGAGATTCTTCCTGTTGCCCTG
>WEIS01015637.1:0-14318 GCA_013389965.1 Todus mexicanus | reverse complement strand
GGTTTTGTGTATATTTATATATATTTAATTTTATTGCTATTATATTCATTAAAGCTTTTACAGTTTTCTTTTTCAATCCATAAGTCTCTCTCCCTTATTCCCTTTCTCTTCCCCGTTGGGAAGGGCGTGGCGCTAATAGAGAGCATCTGACATTTGTCTAGCAGCCCAGAACAAAACCTTTACAGTTTTACAACCTGGTGAGACCCAACCAGAAAGCAAGCTGAATGGTTTTTTTTGTACTTTTATTGTTTTTTGTTTGTTTGTTTGAATTGGGTGCTGCTCTTCTGTCCACCAGCTGAAGTCAGAGGTGTCTGATAGGGAGTACTGTAAGATGAGATGTAAAGGTGCGCTTACAGCTAATTTACAGTAACAGGAAAAGACCACATTATATCCGATTCAAAATGCTGACTCTGCCTTTCCTGCAGAGCCTCTTCGACTATATAATTACAGATCAAATATCATGTCCATTCAGATCTTACTGAATCAATACCCTAAAGCCTCCTTCTGCAACTTCACTCCTCCACCTGAGCCTAAAACAAGCTGATCAGTCCTTCTGCTGTGACCTGAAACATTGAAGGTTCCTGAAGGAGGATCAAAGTAAGGGCATAACAGTTAGGAGGCAAGAGGACATTCAGCATCCAGGGATGAAAATCCATTTGTTAAAAAAAACCCAACAAGCCAAACTCAAAACACCCAAACAAATGACCCTTTCCTCTCACCCCTGAGCAATGAACTTTCAGATCCTCCAAACTTACTGGTGGGTAGGTACAGAGCAGGGTGCATCACATACACAGCACAGCTCTTGTTACAGCAACAAAAAAATCTCCCAGGTGATTTCATAATGTAGAGGAGTCTGAGCTTAGGACCTTTTTCTGTTGCCCTTTCTTCTGCAAGCAGATTACTTGTGGGAATAAAGCTGGCTGAGTAAAGAGAGGGAGAGAACTATCTGCAAAAGCAACTTTGTGTAAATGGTGTTCCTCTGCTCACTGGTTAGAGGAAAAGTTTGTCAAGCTCTGAGTAAAATGATACAGGTTTGGAAAGGAGTTGTTGCACCTGGCATGGTCTAGCAAGTGAGGTGAGCCCAGGTATGCAGGTAGACGTACAGCTGACAGGGCTAGGGTAAGGTGTCTTGCTGGAGGTAACCATGGGGAAAAGCACAATGTGCCCCGAAGCCATGTCAGGAAAAACCCCAATGTTTTTAACAACCGTGGAGTTCCTCTAAAAGAAAGTGAAGCCTTTGCATGTGGGATTCCCAGAAGTGGAGCTGCTCCAAGCCTCTAGAAGGAGGTGTAAAGCTGCAGAATCTGCCTGGAGCTTGAAGGAAAGGCAACTGGGAAAGAGCTCACTGTGAATTGAGGCACATTAAGAGGCTTTCCCAGCACAAAATTAACCATGAATTTCAGCTCCAGCCCTCCACTAGGGGCACATCAGCAGCTTTGTGTGGAAGCCAAGTATCCAAAGACTTCTCCTGGACTCAGTCCTAGTATAGAAATCAGCCCCAGGGCAGATGGGCATCGAGGAAGGCTTGCCAAACCCTGAAAGCTTGGCTTATCACAGAGGCCATGGTCTGACCTCTGTCCACCACGGTGGTTTCACTACATGACATGTTCAACAAAAAAAGCGCCTGTTAATCTTCATGCAAACCCTCTCCAAGATGTATCTCCATCCCCACACTGTAACACACCATCCCCGACACATTCCAGGACCATGGTCTATAAAGCCATGTTATGGAGCTCCAGGAAATCAATCCAACTAAAAAAAAAGACCCAAACCTGCAAATGGAAGTGCTATCAGCTCTCTCATCTAGCTTGAGACACAGCCTGACAGGTGTGGGCAGGGTGATCCCTTGCAGAGCAGGAGGAAGCACTGCAGCTTGGGCCTGGAGCAGTGAGCATGCTCCTGGAGTGTATCGCTGCTGAATGCTTTGCCTTGCAAAACCACAGCCAGAGGGCCTAATTTGACCAGCTGCTCCTCCATTATAGGTGATAATGCAGGAGATGGAATGATCCCAGATTGCCTGTCGGAGCTCAGGGCAGGTCTGCCAAGCAGGCAAAGAGAGCCAAGCCTCCCCTCCTGCAAGCTGCCTTCTCCTCAGTACAAGCTGAGCAGATCTGGGAGCCAGGGAAAAACCACAGCTTTGGGACCCCTTTTCTGCCATGATCCCCACACAGGCAGCACCATTTTTGCCCCAGAAAACTGCATGTTTGCTGGTCATCTTTTACAGCAAGCAAGGGCTTTAGAAATATTTTTCTTTTCGTGAATGACTTGCAGAATATCATTTCAACTTGGAGGACGATGGACTGTACTAGCAGAATCCCAGCATCCCTTCAGTGTCTGGTTTCTACTTTCCCTCCAACAGTGTCACCCAATCCTGCTTGAAACATGGCTCAGGAGAGATTATGTGACGACAGACGTCATCACTGCTCAGAATTGCGCACTCTGCTTTGTGCCTTTTCCCCTCCTGTTTTTTTTCCTGCCAAGTTATCCTAAGAGACGCCGTTTCTGACTGGTGATGTGAAATGTTACCTTTATCACTTTTCCACAGCACCAGCAGTATTATAGGTTGTCAGTCTAAAAAAAGCAGCATTGTTTGACTGTGCAGAGCAGGCGTTGCAAGAGCAGTGCAGACTCACCACATCAGGATCCAGAGGTGGAAAGGGCTCCATTAGGTGTTGATACGAACGCTGCATGGTTCCCTCTAGACAAGTCTTGCAAGGCTGAGCGCATTCAGATGTTAAATGTATAAATATAGATCCACGCAAAGGCAGTGCCGTTCAGCCAAGACCCACATGGACCGTCCCTCCTGACTAGGGTATGAAAAAATGTGGAGGGAGATTGCTCAGCACTGAAACATCACTCGTGACGCAGATCTCTAAGTGGGTCAGATGGAAAAGTGATGTTAATGAGTCTACATGAGAAGTTTGGGAAAAAAACCCATCCAACGGTGAAGGTGAAGCAAAGACAAAGCCAGGGGGTTTTAGTATACTGGGCTAGTGAGTGAGCAACAGGGTATGAGCATTCCTCCCCTCCATTTTTATTTCTTCGCTACAGATATGAAACAGGTGGGGAGAAAGTGAGGACAGGCCCAGCTGGAGATTATTTCAAAGCAGCAACAACAACTAAAAAGTTTCCATAATGAAATCTGATTCTTGTGGCGAGCACGTGTGATCTGGCTCTTGATTATCTCAGGGCAATCAATTGAGCCCACAGCACGCTTGTTATCTCCATGCGAGCCTTCACTTTACTGAGATGCTATTGAAGAGAGGTGCACAATTCAAGAAGCATCACAGAAGCAGTATCTGGATTTATGACTGCCATATTTCAGGGCTGTGTGAGAGGTACTAGCAGTTTCAAATGACTTCTCTACAAAATGAAGAAAGAAGGCACTGATGTTAGTATCCCCATATGTCATCTCTAAAACAGAGCTGCTGCCCACCCGTCTTCTTTTCAGCAATAGGCCACACTGAATATTGTCAAAAAGGATCTTTTCACCTACTAAATCCTTCCTTTGGGCTACAACATTTCTGTCTGTGAGGAATACAGGAAAGGCTAAAATAAACTGTAAAACAATAAAGAGTCAAAGAACGGGAACTGTGAAGATCATCTAGTTCACCTGTGCCCTGCTTCAAAAGCAGGGCTATAACCAACATGAGCTCTGCTCAGCCATGGTTACTGGAGACTTCAAATCTTCAAGGAGACTCTACCTCTTCCCGGCAACTTGTTTGACTAAGTCACCAGATACAAAACCAGGCAAACATTTTTGGTGGACCAGAAGAGTGTTCTTCTTTCTGGATCAAGGCAGAGATGATGCCATGACCAGTGAAGTGAGGTGGGAAGCATCAGGCTCATCAGGTCTTCTGAGAGCTCTGTCACTTGGTTATCCTGAAGGTACAGGGAGACGCGATGCCTTAAGGGTCTGGTCGAAGTGCAGTGGCCCTGCAAGCAGCCTGGTCTCTGTTGCACATCCACTCTGGCTTTCCCCCAGCTCCACACCCTGAGCAGCTGGGCTCAGTTATGCAGAGGTATCACGGGTGATGTCTGGCGTCAGAAAGCGCAAGAGAGGCCAGGTACTGAGCTGCAAACAAAGCAGCCCTGGCTTTGAGGGAGCAAGAGGCAGGGCAGATGTACAGGTCTTAAGGTTACTGAGTGGGAATTTACAGCTTTCCAGAGGAAGGAATAGGCTGCATCATTCACAACAGACAGCTCTGACATTAATGAGAAAGGGATGAAGAGGAGGAGGGCTGGAGGCAATGCCAACTGCATCCTGACATCAACCCAAAGACGAAGTCCTTCTCCCAAGGAGGAAAATATCCCCTCAAGAAAATAATTTCATCAGAGGAAGACCATCCCAGTACCTGCAAAGATGCTGCAAAGTCACAGCTATGTCTTTGCAGACAGCACTGTGTGATTGCAGAGACCCCTTGGCTGTCCTAGGTAACTCCAAAAGCTTTGCTGCTACACTTTCCCACCTAGACATCCGTCAGCAATTTAGATTAGCTCCAGCTCATGCATACCCACAAGTTGCTGTGGTCAATATAGATGTTACCTCTCAGTAATAGTGCTGCCTAGTGATTTTTGCCATGCTGTGCATATACAAAAGCATTTCCTGGAGCTGGAGCAGAGCTGCTCAGGGAGTCTGGAAGATGCCTACAGTTTTGTGTAAGCCCTGAAATGCCATTTGAAAAGCAAATGAAATCAGCACCTTTTCGAAGGGGAGAGTGCTGACTCACCTGCTCTTCACTCCCCTGCACTCTTCCCCTGCAGACTACCTAATAGCAACTTTTTTCTGCCCTTTGAAAATGCTATGGGTGTGCTTCACCTCCCTTGCCTATCTCTAGCTGCATGGGTCCATCCTTCCCTTTTTCACAGTACTCAAATCCAAGTCCTGTGTGCTCATCAACGATGGTGTAGTCCACACCATGGGGTCAGAGCTGGTCCATTTAACTGATTTCTCTGCAGCCCATTTGATGACACACAACAGGATCTCTGATGCCTGCTTCCAGTGACATCATTGCAGGGGAGCTAAGGTGGACAAGCACCCTTTTTGATAAGCCTGGACCTTTCAAGTCTTATAGACATACAGTCAAAGGTCACTGACTAGCAACGGACTGAAACACCACACGACACTCTGAGAGTGAGACGCTTCCAGTGATGTCTGAGGGTTGAAGTTATTAGCTGACTAGGAAAAAAAAAAGTCAGATTTCAAGAGATATTTGAGAGCAGGCACTCTTAAGTAGCACTGATGGCAGGTGCCCCAGTAAGAATCTCATTATGTCTAAGAAGTTACCCTCTGAAAAGCTCCCAGATCTTTTATTATCTCTGGAGTGATACGCAGAAGTGGCCTGATCTCTTGTAGAGCTTACAGAAGGATTCAGCTCTTTGTTTTGGATTAATTACCTTTCTGAAGAGAAAATTCATCTCAGAAGTCTGTAAAAAAAAAAAAAAATAGGGTAAATACTCACTGAAAGTGTTGTAAAATCAGGGCAAAATCCTGTCACACCGCTGTTTGCAGTAGGAGGACTCTAGCCTTATGTCGGCTGAAGTCAAAGGAAAATTCTGTATCTCACCTTGCAGGGGAAAACCTCCCTCAAGCAGACACCTTGGCTGGATTAAAATTTTAACTAAGAACATTTTCTGAGGAAGGAGCATAATAGCTTCATAAATGTATGTACCTTACATCTGAAATCTTGTTGGCTTTGAATTAGCCACGCATTCGCAGACTCTTTCTGTCCGATACTCTTTTGTGTGAGATTATTTATTTTATTTCTATTTCTAAGAAGCTTTGTGTAATAAGGTGTTAAGCTCAAGATAGTTTAAACTAATATTTGATTGTGGAAAGGGGTAATATCACTGAATAAGGTTAAAAGTGGGTGCTTATAAAATGAAAAATTGTTCCTGCTCTGCTTTGGCAGATTAGACCTGTGAAACGATAATAGGATTTCTCTCTCTGTGTCTCTCTCTCTTTCTCTTGGGCTTTAACTTTTCCCTCAGAGGAGCAGAGAGAAATGACAGACAGCATATTCAGCCCCATGGCCAGACACAGGAGGAGTGCACATTAGACTGTGGATCAAAAATCCCTCACGATGGGTAACCTCTTCAGCTGTAAAGACCCAACAAATGGGAAACCCAGTTAAGCCCACTGTCAAGCTTGCAGATTAAAGCACTGAGGCCTGAATGTGAAGGTAAAGAGCAGGCAGCTGTTTTGAGCACTGCAGCTGGCCCAAACGTTTGTGGTGAAATGAATAACCATTTCCAAATGTTCTAGCTGAGCATGAGCTGCAATGTAAGTGAAAACTTGGATGGGTTATTCAGAGGCTGCATTTTTGAGAGCCAAAGTCCCGGCTAGGAAGAGAGGAGTGATTTGTTCTCTCCAGAGCATGATTACCTGCTCACCTCTCCTCTCCTCTTTGTGACTAGCAGAAGAGAGCTCCTCCTGATTTCTCCTGCAATTGCAGTGGCAGGGAAACAGACCCTGCCCCCTTGCTGAGCATAGGCTGGTCCCCTGTGCCACCCACAGCTGGTTGTGGACACGCAGTGCCCCATCCCTGGCCATGGCAGGGAAGCGGGGGGCAGCAGGGGAGCCAGAGAGCTTGAAGCCCACTTTGACAAAGTCAGCATAGGGAATTGCAGAAATGGCATTCCTGTCTGGGACCACCTTGGGACTGCATTTTAGTCAGCTCTGCCTCTCGAATTTGATTCATAACGCAAAAAAAAAAAAAGTCATTCTAAACAAAAAATCAGCCTGACTTTAGTGTCAAGGTGGGAGTGATGGCTCTGGGTGTAAGCAGATCCGCTCTATTGACCACTCCACCAGCAGCACCAGCCTGCACACCAGAGCAGTGTTTTGTCCTACAAAAGGAAAACATATGTCTTTTGGGGAACCTGGATGCCTCAAACCTCTATCTGTTGCAACCATCTTGTAAAGCTACTTTCAGCACTGGATGGTGAAGCCAAGTGTCATCAAGACTCTATGTGGTGGAAAGGACACCAGTAGCCTGTCTTCGCAGCTCACCTTATGCCATCTGAACCTGTTCCTGGAAGGTGACTCCTCTCACCATTACTTATGAATGCTGTGAGGAATGCTTTCAGCATGCAGGTGTGTCTGCAAGGAGCAGTTAAGTGAAACTAAACTTTTCTTTCCAAAAGATGGGGTGACCTCAGCACCTGGAAGCACAATGGCAGAAGAAAGGAGGCATTGACTGGCTTGCCACACAAAGGGGAAAAGGACCCCCCCCCTTCCTCCATAGCGGGAGAGTCATGAGGCAGCTCGGGGGTTCTGAGCTCTGCCCTCACTGAGCAGAGGAGCAAGAAGCAACAGTGGCTTCACCCAGGGCAGGGCTTGTGATGGTGCCACCACTCTCAGGCAGCAAGTGAGATGGCTGTGGCCTGAGCAGACCATCATTGCCCCTTAGGTTGTTAGGTGAGCTGCATTTGACAGTGCAAGGTAGAAATAACTTATGCCATTCACAGGGGTGAGTGGATGAGAATGAGTGATTCTGTTTTGCAGGCAGTGAGGGAAAGAAAGAGCAAAGCCACTTGCTGACAGCCATGCAGCTAGCCTGTTGCAGAGCTGGATCAGTGTTTGAGTCCCCGTTGGTGTGCCCAGCCCTCAGCACGTGTCTTCTAGCCTTTCCAAGGACAAACCTGACATCTGCACCCCCTTGACAGCAGAAGGACCCAGCTGTGAAGGACTCAGCTTGCCTCCACCCCAAAAAGCAGCCATATGTTCAGTGATCCCCTCTGTAAGAGGAGAGCAACACGTTAAGAGAAACAGGAGAAGTGACAAGGTAATACTGTCCCTGCTTCAGCACCCTATCAAAGAGAAAGCAAGCCCTTTTCAGAGAAGATTGTTCAGGTAGTTATTTTGTGAGATGACAGCATTTAGAGTTCAGACTGAATGGTGCAGTCCTGGTAGTGGCTTTTTACAATGTTATTTGCCTGCTCAGTGCTAGTCAGTAGAAATAATCCAAGATTCTTAGTACTGCCCTGACCATGTTTTTTTCAAAGAGAATCGGTATGGCAAGTGTGACTCCCTGTTTCACATGCATGTGCAGTGGTCAGCTGTCTGTCTTCCTGAAGCATTTTGCCCTCCCAAATACCTCCCAGTGCCTTGCAATATTACTATGTCGAGAGTGACAGCTTTCCAGTAGGGATGGCAGGACAGAAGCAGCATGACATGGAGACCCATGTGAGGTCCATATGTCCACAGCTGAGCACTCCACATTTAGTGGATGGAATAGGCAGCTCAGCCAGTGCTGAGGGTTCAGGGACAAAGTGAGGGAGTAGTGCAGGAAAAAAAAACTTGCGGTGCAAGTCCTGAGTAGTGAATGCAGCCTGTTTGTAGAACAGATTTTATCATAGTGCAATGCCTTTGAAGTTGTAGCAGAGTAATGGGACAGGTGATGCAATCTCTCATATTAACAAAGTCCAGAGGGAATGAGCAGTGTCAAAGTCTCCAGGTCACTCCTTGGTTTCTCTTTCCTCCCCGGCTATCTTATTACTGAGATTTGGCAGAAAGATCTGGAATGCATCAAAATGACGGCTGCTCCTGGCTCCTTAGCCTGCTCTGGAATCACAGACCCCATGGCACGCAGAACAAGGGGTCAGATATTTCTCTGGATGCCAACAGGCAGGCAGGGCTACTGAATGCACTCTGGGCACCACTAGGCCTTGCTTCAGCTCAGCTTTCCATACATGTCATCCATGATAACCAACATCTCCTGAAGCTTGGGAGGATTAAAAGAAAGTCTGACCTCACAAATCTTTCCTTTGGAAAGGAGTGACCTACCAATGCCAATGGAAAGACGTCAAGTGAAATGCGATATGAAAACTATGATTGCTGAGAAGGATCCAGAACAGTGCTGAAGATATTAAAGCAAACAAGAACATTTCAGGCACACAGGAAGCGTGAAGCTTGCCAGAGGGTTGCTGAACTGCCGGTCTATAAATGAGCTGACAGGGCAGTTTAAAAGGCTAAGGACACCGTAGAGAAAAGGATCTCTTTGAGTTGTTGGAGCGGATGTTTGGAGAGGTATTTGCATGTCAAATATATGGTTTTTCAGGTTAAAAAAGACTGAAGCTTCATCAGGAATGGAGATACCAAAGGGTGCATCAGGAAATGAAATACCCAAACCAATATGCTGAATAACAAGTTACAAGGACATAAACTTTTAAAAGAGTGCCCCAGGAACTCGATACCTTGTTACATCCATAAATTTGACCTATGAGAATAATGATGCATGATTATATTTTTGCAAGGGGATAAAGAAATGTAATAGCTAAACTGATAACAAAATATTCAATCTCTCTAAATTTAAAGTGGGTTATACGAGAAGCAAAAAGAAAAAAAACCTTGCACTCATCTGTAGAAAGCATGCCAGTGTGACCACATAGTCTTTTGAATCTCACTGCAGGCTCAGGAAAACCAGATGAAAGAGTAATTAAAATATAGTTATTTACAGTATATACCAGTTCAACATTCAGTATATCTGAATTCTTTCACAAGATGAACCACAAGCAGCAAAAGAAAAGTATGTGACAATGCCAAGCTGAATTTTAGAAGGCCTCTGACTGACATCCCAAGGAGAAGACTTTGTTATGCTAAGATATTGGCAAGGTGGAAGGTGTGGCAATAACACAGTGCAGAATCAAAGTGATATGATGGGATGTGTGGCAAAGGAACGAAGTTTAATGGGATCATCAGGATGGGGCGGGGGCGCAGGGCACTGACATCTAAGTAGAAAGTGGAGGAAATCCATGGATTCAGCTGGCCAGTAAAATACACCCTGAACTATTAGGAAAGCAGGCCCTTGATGTTACCTGCCTGGCATCCAGGCTTTTGGATGAGTCTGTGCAAGCAAGCAGGGGCCACAAGGCTGAAGAACAGCTGAGGCTGCACATTTCAAAGACAGTACAGGGGGAGGGAAATTAATCCAGGCAATAACTGATCTGTTAGCTTAACCTCAGGAGTATGACAGGCATTTGACTAATTTTGAAGGGAGGAATAATGAAACATGTAGAGTTTAACAGAAAATGGTATAAAGTGCAACAAGGAGGTTTCCAAAAATAGATCTGACCTGACTAACTCAATGTATTTTTGGACAAAAATAGCTGAGGTTCCAGACAAGAAAATGCCATGGATCTCATCTAGCTGGCCCCCTCTCTGGTAATTAGTGGAGGAGTGAGTTAGTAAGAACTAAGAGCGTAAGGAGCTGGCCAAGGATGAGATGCCTACAGATTGTGCTGAAAGCCTTCTCCGTTAGCAAATGTAGCTTTTACACTTTAAATGAAGATCCAGATACCTTTATGTGGATGGTCATCTTGGGGGGCATCAGATGTGCCGCTTTGCATTTGGCTGTGTGGCTGCCTGCCTCTTGTGGACTAGTAGGCTCTCCTGTGCCCACCCATAGCATCAGGGACCTCTGCAACCGTTCGGTCTGACCTTCCACAGCCTTCGGCCCACAGGAGGTGCCGCTTCACAGACATTATGTTATCACTAGGAAGGAAAATATTCAATGGCTAATTAAAATTTCCTAGCCATAACTAAATCCTCAACAACCCCTCTTAAGTTGTTCCAATGCTTATTAATTAATCTCACCATTACCATGGTGGGGCTTCTCTCACAACCTTTTTGCCAGATGCCTGCAAAATGCCCTTACTCCACTACAGAGGGGAAACGTGGGCTTTTACCCACCCAGCAAGCCTGCACCTTGCCAGTCGCGTTGGGGCTTTTGCCTGCTGCTGTGAGGAGAAGCATTTGTGAAGGACTGACAGTTGGCTGGGCTTGGGAGGAGGACACCAGGCTGAAGTGAGCACTGCCAGCACCCAGACTGAGAAACTGGGTTGTCACCAAATGGGTCAGCATCTCTCCATGCCTGGTGCTTCCTCTGACGTCCTCTCCTCTCCCTTTCCCCTCCCGCAGGCTTCCCTGCACACACCAGCAGCAGTCACTGCTCCACTCTGCCTTGGGATTGATTATTTCTCTCTCTCTCTCTGGCCTCATCCATTAATGACGCATGTCGATTCAAATGCTGTTGCTTTATACTTCTCTCTCTCTCCCTCTCTCTATTTTTTTTTCCTATTCCCCCTATTTTTATGACGCATGAAGTCAAGGTTGTCATTATTCTATATTTGCATGGATTAAGCTGCCTTCATCCTCTATTAGCTTCCAAGTGATAAGAGCCCACATGCAGGCTCCTTCGTTATGTATGCTGTCTCTACCCGCCGTCCCTGATTACTTCTGGCCCATATTCTAGCTCTAGGAGCCAAACGGCTGTCTCACGCAGAAATGCCTCAAAAACAATTTTTTGAAAAGATGTTCTTTTCAGAAAAGGAGATGTGTTTTCTTCCACGTTTGTCTATCTTGGCTGCCTCTTTCTGTGTAACCGGACTGTTCAGACTTCTCAATTTTTTATGTTTTCCTTTTTGGCCTGGTGATATAGTTACACGTGAGGTGAAATGACCTGATCTGTCTGTTGATGTCCTCCTTTTATTTACACACCTAACACCACAGATACCTTGGGTTCTTATGTCTTTTGTATTAACTAATGTCCTATGTTCCCATTTAAAAATACTTTCCACTATTTATTCCCCCTGATGGTGTAAACTAAGATTAAATAAGAGAAGAACAATAGGCTATCCTGCAAGAGGAGTTAGAGAGATGGAGAAACCCAGGAAAACAGAGATGACTGGTAGAAGAGGTCTTTCTCTGCTTCCTTTAACTCCTAGAATCCCGAGTCTGTGTTAGAGAAGCTGCTGTATGTGAACAAGAGTTGTATGCCTGGTAACCAGCAAACCCGCCAATATCCTTGAAGTCTGTAACAGCCGCAGTTCAACTGACCAGATAAAAAGCTATCTGATAACCAAGGTGAGAGGATGCCCTACCAAAAATACTCTCTGAGCTGAGCAGTGGGGGACAAAGTCCATTAGCAGACTGGTGCCCATCTTTGCCCAAGGAAGACAGGAAAGGTTGGAGCCCAGCAGAGAGGCCCACAGGGTACAAGTTTCTGTGCCTCCTCACCAGTCTTGAGGTGGAGCTGCCTGGCTGGGGTGGTGCTGCCCAGTGGGTCAGAGCTCCAGTAGGAAGTTTGCAAGAGCTCAGTATTGAGCAGGGGTTGCTAGTAGTTGTCTCATCAGATCCTGGTCTGCTATTGCTTCCATTTATGGGCATCTTGTCCATGCAACTAAATGATGACTTAGAAGCTGGTAATAAAACAACATCCCCTTTCCTTTGGTGCATGGACAAGTCAGTAAACAAAATTCCACTGAATTTCATCCACCAATCAATGCCATATGGACCTGGAAGAAAACAGCAAGTGCCAGGCAGCAAAAGGCCAAACTCAGAGAGTAAAAGGGTTGAAAAATATCTGCTTTATACTCTCTGAGCTTGGCATCTGCACACAACTGTGCCTTTATTTTCTGCCCTGCTGTGTTCCTTGGGGCAAAACTCACCCTCAGGGAGGTCCAAGGACCACAAAACAACCCCAAGTGACACAAACAAGAGTGCAACGGCTGCCATCTAGGAAGGGTTCACTACTGATCCTGCTGAAGTGTAGGGCATGGACTTTATTTACCAAGCTGGGGGTGGGAAGGAGGATAAAAACATGTTTGCATGTAGAGTGAACTAATAACCTGGAGCTGAGGGAAGGGGTGGCTGGGGAACTGTTCAGTAACAGCACCATGCTAGCGTGAGGATGGTGTTCTGACTCAAAGCTGACATGTATTTTGTTTTCAGAATGAACAGATTACTCACTGAAAAAAAGGGCATTTGGGGTCAAATGAAACCTTTTTCAAATTTAAACTAAAGAAATGCAGATATTCTCTGCTAAAACAATTCAGAGAGAAAAAAAAAATCCAAGCTAAAAAACCTCAAAACATTGTTGGGTGCTTTCAAAATTAAACATCTGACTTCTCATTTTCCAGTCACGTTTTGTTGATCAAATGTGATTAAACCATGACTGAATAAATAAAAAACAAAAAGCAGCTTCTCCACCCAAAGTCTCTTTCTTTGCCCAAGAAAGTAGGAGAAGGTAGCTCAATCCCTGTCGCAGCTGTATATACATATACCCGGTGACTTCAGGTGAAAGCCAAAGAGGTTGCCTCTGTTTTTAAGGTTGTCAGGCAGGCACATATAGGCTCATTCTGCCACCATCTTGAGCTTTCCTTTCTCCATTCAGGGTTCAGGTGCTGTACTGTAGTTACCGCAGCTTTCCGACCAGGGCTGGCTCATGCGTGTACTGTCCATATGGACATCCCCACTGAGGTAGGAAGAATGTGCATCTTCCCCCAGTTCCCACAGCATTGCCTCTGTCATTCATAAAAATATCCATACCCCAGAGGAATAAAATCCCCTAGGAAAGGACAGATGGACTCAGGCACTCTGGGATAACAAGGTCTCTGTGTCGGGGACAGCAAGCTGGAATTTACTTTGGAGCATTTCAGGATCCCTACGCTGCTGATGTTGCAATACTTGAGGGACCAAAAGGGCACCAGGATTGACAGATAGTAAGGAAATAAGGGTGAAGGGAAAGTATCCAAGGTTTCAGCTGCAGAAAGCACCAGGTTGTGCAGGATATTTTTCACAGTGCTCCCTGAAAAATACTTGTCCTTTGAAGCATCTCCTTGTGTGAGGAGTCCCTTGCAGCCCCTCTCCACTCTGCCCCAGGCCCCCATACAACTCTGTCCCACCCTGCAGTCTACTGGAGCAAAATCGCTGATCATCATTTTTAATGCCATCAGAGAAGTGGCTAATGAAAACTTATTTTGCATGGATTGAGCGCTACAGGATCGGATCTCCATGTCTGGCATGCTACAGCAATTACATATATTGCCATCTTTAAGTATTACAAATGGCTCAGAGCATTGCTAAGAGTTTCACCTGTGCAATTCATGACACGAAGTAGCCAAGTCCCTATATTTCTGAGAGAAGGCAGTCATGCTAGATGGAGAGAGCTGCTTAGGCACCAGAGAAATGCTGCATAGCTCTCCCTGATCCTTCTGAAAGCTGGGCTCACAATATGAAGAAATGCTGGAAGCCCAGCCTCCTAAATAGCAGTGGGTAACACCAAGCATCTTCCCAGCTCCCATGTTTTCCTTGTGGGCTTGTGCAGTTCAGGTCAATGGATACTGTGTATGAGCCCCTGACTGCAATTGGAAGGGGGCCAGGAGCAAACAAGTCCCATGGTTTGTGGCTCCGCTGCCTGTACAGACAAAGGATTTGGAAATAGCTTTACAGACATATTGCAGGGAAGCTGGAGCCTGGACCACTAAGGAGGCAGCAAAGCAACAGAGCACTGAGAGTAAAAGAAGAGGTTGTAAAC
>WEIS01015636.1:17390-29145 GCA_013389965.1 Todus mexicanus | reverse complement strand
TCTTGTTCTATTGCTTCTTACCTTGTTGTCAGACAATCCTTTGAAGTCCAGAACTGGTGCAAAACTGAAAGGCTCAGGTCAATGTTTGGGCTAATTAATGTTGATTGTATCTCAGACGGGATACATCCAAGATAAGATTCTGTTACTTGGTCATATGCAACCAGTCACACAATTGACCCTTGAGAACAAACCTTAGAAATACTGTTTGTAAAGCAACGAATTGTAGCAATTGTTCATACCATGTGTAAACAGCAGTAGTATGTGCACATTAGGTGCTCAAGAACTAGGGAAAATGCATGGACTGGTTTGACACCCTCCTGGTATGAAGAATGTGATGAATGTAGAGATTGTATGGTGGTTAGGGGGAGAAGGCCGACAAAGCCTTTGTGTGCTTAGCGACGAGCAATCATAGAGAAATTAAAATTCTTAGTGTCCTGCAAGTTGACAGTGGTCCAAAAGTGAATAGTCGTTCTAGTGTGCCGGTGCATAATATCAAGCAGGGCTTCTTGAGTGACAAAGGATTGCAAAGCGCACAGGTATATGATGCTTGTTTCCAAGTGAGGTGCTTGGGCAAAGCAGCGCTTCTCAAAAAGTCACACTTCTGCATCCAGAAATCTGCAGAAACACCTGTAGTAATCTGAAGCCGTGTTTGAAAGTCTAGCATTTAAGGATCACCAAGGTTGATGCAGTCCTCTTGTGAATGAAGAGTGATGCTGCCCGGTAACTGCTACTGTGCCACATGGGTCGGTGTAGCAGTAAGGAATGCCCTACAGGAGGAAGAGAGAGAGAAAAAAAAACGTGACTCCCCATGGCTCCTGTCCCTCCTTCCTCTGTGGTCTGTTTCCAGCCAGCCAAAGGAGGGGTAGCTCTGTATAAAGCCACAGCATTTGCATTTGAAGTACTTAAATGAAACTGATTTCTTACCAGTTCAGAGCTCGGCCCTCCTCTTCACCTATGAACTGACCTTTGAGACATTTTAATGTATTTTATTTGGTTTTGCATAAAATGAAGATTTGCTAATGCTGACGCTAATCATGACTCAGTGATTTGACCAGATTGGTTTAGAACAAAAACCCCCAGGGAGAAAAATACAAGTGCTTTCTGCTGACATTTTCCAAATTCTTTTCCCTTCTTTTCTGTTGAGCTGACTTTTCATTTCAGACCTTTATTTAACTTTATTTTTCAGAAGTTCAGAAGCATTCCAAAAAGACTTTTTCAATTTTGTTGAAGCAGATATTGTAGTCAAGCCAGAATAGGTTTCCCTTTGCTCTCTTCTTCTCACCCCCAACTTTCACAATGTGCAAATCAATCAAACAAAAAAAAAAGTATTGTTTGCCTGCTGGACTTCTCGTCTAGCAGCTCTTGGGTAGGGCAAAGTGATTGGATTTGTGACCTCTTGGTTCAAAATGCCTGGTTGACAACAGTCTTTTCATTTTTTTTTCATTTTTTTCTTTTTCTGCTGAGGGGAATGGCAAGATCCCGAACTTGTTCCTGGTTTGGTTGTGAGTAATCTCCGCACTGAGATCTTTGACATCTCTAATTCCAGCAGAAACAGGTTAATGGTCAGAGTGCAGGTGAAACTGGTGGAGCAAAATGATCAATACGCATTAGCTCCAGAAACAGTGATTTGTGATGCATTAAGGTATGCTGTCTTGTTTGAACAGCCTGATGGCACAACACTTTAATTACTGTTTACGCATCCTGAGACACTTCTGTTTCTTCTGCCACCATTTGCAGCAGCACTGAAGGCTCCCAATGTCAAATGTAAAGCAATATCAACGTGGATTTCTGTGAACTTCTCAAGGTATGAAATCTCCTTTTGGTTTGCAAGGTTCTCGCATTGGAGAGCAGTGAGTTAAACTGGACCATGTGTCTTAATGTTTTGCTTCTCCAGCAAAGCCTTTTTGCTGTGACTTTCACCAGCTCCTAAGGATGGCCCATTTCTTTACCATCTTCACCTTGTGGTTGTATGGTGAGTGACCTCAATGATCATCCCATAGCTGTTACTGGCAGTAACAGACGGACTTCTGCTCTGGCAGAATAGGCCTGATCCTTTGCTGCAGCTGTCTGTTGTTGAGCTCAGCTGAATGGCAGGTACACAGAGAGCTTTAATAGTGCAAAACAGGCATCAGCTAACTCTAGAAAACTGAAAAATACATAAATAATAGATGCATTTATCCCACTTTGCCAGATTATCCAAACAGATATTGCAGTCAATCAAACGGATAAGAAATAATTGAATAAAGGCATGGCATTCCTTTTTCTTTAATCCTCAGCACAAGAACCTGTTCAAAGATTTTTGCTTGGTCTTTTTGTTTTAGGGTTGAGATTTTTGGATTTTTCTGAATTATTGTTCTTTCGTATTCTGTAGAATAAGTATCAGAGGACAGGAACTGGGAGAGTCCCGAGCTTCTGTTGAGGGGCATATAGGCAGACACTTGCAGACTGAATGCCAAAGGGATTGTGAGTAAATAGACAAATTGCTAGTGGCATAATTTCTTGGAAATAAACCTAGCAAATTAGTCTTGTTAAAGCAACTGCTGAAATGGCTAATGCCATTGAATTGTCAAAATAGAGAACTGCAAAGATCCTCGGTTAATTTACATATCACCAAAGCAAAAATAATGGGAAAATAACGAGCAATTATTGTCCCTGGCCCCAAGGAGATTTGACTATAGCAGAGAAATAACCAAGAATGAAGTTACGTATTGCAGGAGGAAGGCGTGTGTTGCAGAAGGAAAGAACCGAGAAAGAAATACTAGCAGCATATGAAGGAGTTCGAGCTGCTTCAGAAGTGAGCGAGTGATGCCTTGCGACGGCAGGATGGGGAAGGAGGCCCTGTCTGGGAACGCAGCGTGAGCCAAAAACAACAAAAAGGAGACACGGGCTTTCCTAGGTGCTGTGGGTTTCTGGAGGATGCACATCCCAAATTACAGTTTGATCGTGAGCCCTCTCTACCATGTGACCCGAAAGAAGAACGTCTTTGAATGGGGCCCTAAGCAGAGATGAGCCTTCAAACAAACTACGCAAGAGATTGCTCATGCAGTAGCCCTTGGGCCAGTCCGGGCAGGACCAAATATTAAAAACATTCTCTACACTGCAGCCGGAGAGAATGGTCCTACCTGGAGCCTCTGGCAGAAAACACCTGAGGAGACTCGAGGTCGACCTCTAGGATTTTGGAGTCGGGGGTACAAAGGATCTGAAGCCAACTATACTCCAACTGAGAAATACAGGTCCTTGGAATAAAATGGGAAGATGGGCATCGCCAGATCCCAATGGATGTAATCAATAAGATAACAGCCATGTCTCCACCAAACAACACTGGAAACCTCACCCGGCCCGGACACGGACAGGATTGACAGACTGAGAGCTCTTTCTCGATTCCGTGGGTGGTGGTGCGTTCTCAGGGTGGTATGGCCATAGGCTTTAGAGGAACAATCTTATTCACTTCGGGAGTACTGGAAAGGTCAATGAGAGGTCTACTTTCACATTCCAAAGTATGTGAGAGAGATTTGTCTACTCCAATATCTACCAGTAAGGCCTCAGTTTCTTTCTCTTCATTCAGCTGATTTTGTACTTCAGGCTCTTTGAATTCATTTTCTGCTACCTCTGTAGAATTTTTTTTCTGGCGAGAAGTTAAGTGCAAGAGGCAGCACAGGTGGAGGAGATAGCTGTATTGGGTTTGACTGGGCAGGAGTCAGTATCCCCATAGCTTGATAAGACACCGGTGTTGTGACTGCTGCTGAGCAGGGCTGGCACAGCACCAGGGGGATGGGGTAGAGAAGATCTTGGGACGGGACACAGTCAGGACAGCTGACCCAAACTGTTCAAAGAGCTATTCCATAGCATCTGACGTCAGCTCAGGTATAAAAGCTGGAGGAGAAGGGAAGGAGGGGGGCATTTTTGTCAGAAGACATTTGTCCCCCAAGCAACCTCTATGCATATCGGAGCCCTGCTGCCTGGGAGAGGCCGAACATTGCCTACTATGGGAAGTAGTGATTAATTCATATATCTCGCTTCGTTTTGCTTTGTGTGCGCAGCTTTGCTTCATATTTACTTATTAAACTGCCTTTATCATACCCCTGTGAGCTGTTTCTCTTCCCCCTTTGTTGTTGAGGGAGGCGTGTGTACTTGGGGGGGTGAGGGGGAGAGAGTGATAGAGGAACTTGGTGGGTACCTGGCACTTAGCCAAGGTTAACCCACCACTCTCTCCCTATTCATTACTTGAAGTTAAGACATTTATAAATATGGAATTAAGTTGGCAAGATGTGTGGCACAATCATATTGGTCAGTCAGAACTAGGGGAAATCATGAGAAACTTTAGAGGCACCCATTAAAGGATGGCAAATGGGCAGCACCAATAATATGCGTTACTGCAAGAAACCATGCATCAGAAGGATAATTGGGACTATTGAAATGTTTTAGCAAGGTCTAGGTCACTTAGAAAGGTGAGTGATGTATTTTTGGGAGGGAAACAATGAGATGTCTCACATGCAGGGCAAGTTGTGTCTTGCACGTAATATCCAAGAGTGGTGTAAAACTATGGCGGGGTATGGTACATATTAGTGTTGCTGATGTATCAGTGGTGCCTGCCAGCTTGGGGCAGATGTTGCTGTAGCTAGAAGGAAGACCCTCCTCAAGTGTACCAAGTACACATGACCCAGACTGTGGAACACGTTGGACTGGAGGACATATTTTTTTGCAGAAGTCAAGGAAATAACTTAAATTTGAGGTGAAAATTTTGGGACTGCTCTTCGTGCTTTCCCATCTTTGTATTTGACCTTAGAAGAAAATAATTTGGGTCAAATAGAATGAGTTAGAATAAAGATTGCTGAAAGTTGGGCAGCCTGTGTCCACAGGCTGTCTCTGAACTGAATGTGTAATGGTGCTACAGGCAGGAGAAGCTTCCACCAGGAATGGTTTGTTTGACCTTTAAACCCACCTACTACTGCATCAATGGTGATTACTGCTGGAGCCAGTAAGGCAATTCATAGGGCTGAGTACGGTTTGACTAGCACAGTTCCTAGCTCTGCAATGAGGCTTGACAGATGCTATCAGTGTATCTCCCCATAAATAAATATGTAATCGGGCTGCGTGCTACACTTGCACATCCTGAGGAGGAAATTCTGACACTCCTGTCCTTTTATCTCTCGCATCCCTCAGCAGCTGTGAAAAAGCCTCTGACCTCGAATGCTCATTTTTATCATTTCATTTCAGCACGAGTTGGTGCCTGTGGAGTTTTGTTACTCTGTGTTATAAAGGAGGAGGAAAGCAGCAGGCGTTTTGTTTAAATTCTTAATTGCAGGCACAGCAGGATTATGGAAATGTCAAGAGGGAAGAGACAGGGAAGACCTGACAAACACATGGGGGTTGATTGATTCACTGCTTTCTCTTTTCCACCAGGGTGGTGGGTGGGTTACAAGTCAAACAGATCTTGTAGGCTCCCTGACCAGTGCTCCCATATGCCAGGCTGGACTGTGCGGTCTGCTGTGTTTAGCAGGCCTTGCTCAAAACAGGCCCAGGATTAGCAAAAAATAACAGAACTGGCTTGCACCAGCAGAGCTGGAAGGAGTGCCAGAGCAGAGCAGCAAGATGTGGTCCCCGTTTGTATGAATGTGTACCAATGGAGGCAGTGCAAGCTGCTGGCGTAGCACCTGCGTGTGCTGTGCCAAATTCTCTGCTAGCTTTGCTTCTCTTGCTCTGTAACACTAAGGATGGGTATTGAGGCAGGAGAAATGCAGAAGGCTGACTCCAAACAGCTTGTCAATAGCTGAAAAATCTCTGCCTCACTGTGATTTAGAGGATATTGCTATTTCATTCCCTCTTCTTTTCTCCAGTTTGACTTTTGCACAAGGGTTCATCCCTCATCTCAGGAACCTGAAGTTTGTTGGCTTCACGAGTGTGCGCTGAGATTATATGAGTTGCTGTTCTCCCTAGGTGTTGAAAGTACAGTCTCTTCATGCCTTAGCTCTCCACTCTGAAGAGGGGGCTGCTGAATCCTCCTGCTGCTGCCATAGACTCTGAGGTGCCAGAGTCCAAGTGGCACAGATGGGATTCAAGCTTGGAGCTGCTGCAGAAATGGGAATTTCCATAAATCTTCACGAGACTGTTGCCCTGCCTGATCCCGTCAAAGCTACCTACACTTAAAGGGTTTGTTCCAAAGCAGACCCTATGGCTTCATTTGTCCTGCCTGAAATGAGAAATCCTTTCCAAAGCATATCCACCTTCAGTGATTGATGTTCCAGTTGCCTGTCAGCATTGAAAGACAGGGACACAAAGCCTAAGTCAGCATACAAAGGTTTCTTATCCTCTCTCAAAGGAGAAAGGGAATCCAGAAATGTTTGCTGCCCAAAAGGTTCCCAGAGAGAGAGAGAGGAGAAGACAGTGGGTGAGGGTCAAAATGTGTGGCCAGTACCAGAGGAGAACTGGGAGATGACAGAAGAGAAGAGAATTGGCAGAAGAATAAGGAGAAAAGTTGTTCTTGAAGGACATACTGGGTGTGTGCCAGAAATTTGCAGAAAATTGAGAGATGGAATCTGGAGTGTTGCTGTGCTGGCTCCTTTCTAATCACGTCACCTCGTCACGAAGGCCATGCTGCCTGATCATATTATCGTATCACTTAATTTTGATCCCTTGGAGCTCATGCTCCTTGTTAGTTGTCTCTTTGTAGCCTGAGTAATTTTGCAAGTGCGTTTGTGTGTTTTAATAACATCAGAGAGCACCACAGAAAACATCTTGTAACTGTACTTTGGAGACTTGTCAATGCAGGAAAGTGGCCAATGTGGGCATCTGGGAGCTGTGCTGTGATTTGGGATATGGTGAGACCTCTTGGAGGCTGGGCAGCACGAAGAAGTTTTGTACCTGGTTTCCAAATTCCTTACTGGTTTCCAGTGTGGATGAGGTGCATGTCAAGAGCACTCTGTGGCTGTGGGCCTGCCTGAATCAGAGGGATGGCTCCAGTGGAAGGGGTAAAACTTAAGGAGACACTGCCCCAAGGTTGTGTGCAAGGATTATTTGCAGTAACAGACTTGAGACATCCAGCACAGGCTCTTCTGATGTCAAGATGATGCTCCATCTGCAACTGGGGCAGAAACAGCCTTGTTCCGCTGTCAGCTCTAAACCTGAGGCTGTGAGGACTTGTGACTGGAGGTCACAACTGGAGGGTATTAAACATTTTCCCACTAATGTCAGTGGAATTAAACTTGGACCCTAAACATGATGTTTTCAGACTCTGACCTTGCTTATTTTCACAGCTGTTGGGGAGGAAGGTTGTTTCTGCCTTTTTCTGGCTATTTTGCTGCCTTGTTGCTTGCTAAAAAGATGTTTTTCTTTGGTAGGATATTAGAAAGATGTTTGTGACATTTTGAGCTAAAGTTTGCTGTTTCAGCAGCCAGCATTGAAGGTGATACCAGGCAATTGTTCCATAAGCAGCAGAACTAATGAGCCACTGGATTTGTATCCTACTTTCCTGACCTCTGCCTCTCCCTTTGTAATATTAGTTCTTCCCACACAGCCACTGTGTTCCTCTCCCCTTCCTCCATGCCCTTTAACTACTTGGCAGTCACTAGTTGGTACTTGCCGTGGTGGCTTGGTCGGTGGTTCACATGTGCTGACGCTGAGAGGCCTGCTTGCCATGCAGAGCTAACATTTTCTCAGTTCACATGACAGCAGCGGCACTAATTTGGCTCCGTCTCTTCCATATTCCCAGTGTATTTTTTTTTTCTAGGATTTCTCAATATTTAATTATCTCTGAGCCTTCTGTCAGTCTAGGGGAAACCGAAGTTCCTAGAAGTAGGAATCTGATGGTCAGGTGGACAAGCAGCTGTGCAGACAGTGTGAAAGGAATTTCTGCAGAATAAACTCCTTTCCTTGAAAGACTAGACAGCGTTCTTTGTCCATCTAACCAGTAGGGAAAGCCAGGTGCTGCCGTGCTGCTGTCTACTGGGGCTTAGACAGGAATAGCCAAGGTATAAACAGAAAAGGAGCAGAGAAATCAGTAATGTAAACAGGGCATGAGGACAGCAGACACCCTTGGAAGGAAACATGAGCTATTTGGGATGTACCGAGCAGTTGTTTGGTACTGAGAGAGTCCTCCCTCAGTTTCTCATAGAGACTGTCCCACCGGTATTATGTACTTTTTAGCTGGGCATGCCCTCCCCATAGCATTCAGATAAGCTCTAAGAAGGAGATCAAATGAAGCCACTGAGGGCTCAGGGTGAGTGAAGGGGTGAGTGACCCACTGCTTACGCTTTTGTCACTATCAAATGTTGTTCTTACTGGGATGCAATCAGAAGTTGGAGCAGGACTTTGCTCTGTGCCTTTGCAATCTGCAGCTCCTCACATCAATTTCTCAGCCCAAGTGTTGATGTTCAACTCTTCCATCAGCAGTGCTGCAGCCTTTGCACTACCCACAGGGCAAATGCAAATAAGTCAAATCCAATTTGTTACATACTCCAAGACATGGAGTTTTGCTGTGGCTTGACCTCATGTCCCCTTGCCCTCTGACAGTAGCTTATGCTTGTCTGACATCCTGGCCTACATGGTTTCTTTTGTATGGGCAGCCATTTGAGGACAGCTTTGCTTGGCATAGCAGGGAGTGCAAGACCTAAGGCCTGTCCCTGTGTCATTAGTGCCAAAATCAACCTCTAGCATGTAAGGAGATGTGGGAAAAATAGGCTGGAGTGAGCTTGTTTTTAACTGTGGGCTCTGTGGCTGATGGTCCAGCACAGGTAAATGCCTTGGGATGGATTCTGATACCATTTGTCATGTGAACCCTGATCCAAAGCTAACTGAAATCACTAGGAGTCTTTCTGTTAGCTCTGTAGCCATTAGATCAGGTCTGCTGAGCGTGACCAAACTTCTTTCAGTACAGTTCGGATTCGGACGTTCGATACCGTGTCTGTGTTAGTGTGCATCTGAATGTGACCCAAACCACTGAGGAAGAAGTGGTAGAGAGACAGGGGCCTGCATTGTGCCTGTGAATATACATTCAAAGTCGGCATCTTGAAAGGCCCCCAAATTTATCGCACTGCTGTTGTCATTTCCCATTCACTGGCCTGACTGAATAAAGGAGTGCTGCACAGAGCTCTGCATAACATGTTTGACTTTAAGAGTCAGTAAATGATAGATGTCTGTATCCTTGGATGAGGATAATCCAATTGTACAGTCTGGCTGGATTTCAGCTCTGCTCTGAAAAAGGAGTAGAGGAGTGAAATATTTACTTTTGGTACTTTGCACAAGTGGACATGACAGAGCGTGGGAAAATAAAAACTAGTCCTGATGGGCATGGGTTGCAGGGGAAGAGAACTGGGGAACATCTAATCTGCTTTCTGGTAGAAAAGGGCATAAAGGGACTTGGCAAGAAAAGAGCTATTCTTTTGATTTCTCAGAGGCAAAAAATGAAGGCAGCATATTCAATGAACATAACTCCACAGTTGTCAATGCAGTCAGGTCTGCTTATGCCAGCCAGTCAATTTGACCCAGAGCTTTGATTAAAAAAAATCACGATTCCCAAATGTTCCAATAAAAAAGAGGTTATGAAAAAACCTGTGCTTTGGTTAAAGAGCACCCAGCTCTGGAGTCATTTATAACAGCTGAAAGGATTAAATGTCATCAGGGAAACCAAAAAGAAAATGAATCTGTAATTAAATGTTTGGCCCAGCCAAGACAGTATGGCATTGCCAGTCTGAATAATGTATAGAGGAAACATCCCAATATCTACACTTACTTTCCATTTTTTCATTAACTGGATCATATTAATGCAAAACAAGACAGCTGGGCGATTCTCAACATACTCTGGATTTGTTAGCATTTTGACGGTACCGGAACTGAAAATCTTCAGTTGAGATCAGTGCCAACTTGTGCTTGGAGTTATGCAAACATGTAGAAGATCTGATACCTGCCAGAAAGAGCAAACAGGAGAGTAAGTGAAAACAAACAGAGAAATGTCTACCAGCCCCTGACTGTGACAGAACTGTGTCTGGAAATCCCTAGCCAGGGCATCCTCCTCTTTACTAGCCTTGTCTGTGCAAATCTGTTTGCATTGCTTAAGACTTCAGATTTCTTTTCTAATTAATGTTATTAACTAAATACAATGCCAAGATGGTGGTTGTCTGGGTAAGAAAGAACTAAATATATAATGTTCTTTTACCTTGGGCACATCAAAGGATATGAGAAATGAATGATCAAATTCAGCTTATAATGCATAGCAATCAAAATAGTGTAAAAAGGTCATTTAACTTAACTTGATTGTATGTTATGATTCTGGAAAAAGGGGTTTTTTTGTCCAAATATAGAGGCTTAGTGCCAAAGATTTTAAGTCTAATCAAGCTTACCAATTAGTATAGACATTCTCAGTGACAATTGTCAATTAACCTCAAGGTTAGAAATTCAGGATAACCTGAACCATTGCTTAAGCTCATGTCAGAGTCAGTACTCCATACTATTAAAATAAACCTTCATCACGTTTTACATGTATGCAGATAGGCAGTTGACATGCTGCAAACCCCTAATGTACCTGTTACAGCTTTCCAATTCTTTTGAAACTTAATTTTCTTTTCAGCTAAATAGTATTATTAACCTTCTGAATTTTCTGTCCTACTTAAGGTAATCAAGACAGAAGTAACTGGTTTTGATAGATCATTGTTTCTTCTGCTTCCAAATCAGTTATTGTTTCTGCCTCTTCCCCCAGCTGTGATCACATTCAGGTGGTATCAGACCTTGAAAGTATCTGAGTTTTACCTGGTCCTTCATTTCACTTCTGTTCTAGTTAGAAAGCACACACTTGGGTTTTAGAATCAAATACCATGAGTGCCTTGTAGTCAAAAGGGGATTTCAGTTTGCCTTCCTTTCACTTTTTCCACCCAATGTCTTGCTTTCCACATGGACAGATAAAGATGCAAGATAGATTAAGTGCTAAATACCACAGAAGTTCATTGGAGAGCGAAGACTCAAATCCCCATTTTCCTGAGACTGAAGGCAGAAGCTCTTTCTCCAGGCATGTCCTTCTTCCCTAGTGCAAGGAATCCAGCCACAGTGCATTTTCACTTCAAAGCAAAGGGCTGGGAAAGGCATTACGCTTGTTCTGGACTGTCCCTGCTCTTAAAGTTCAGTGTGCTCCCCATGTAGTTACTACTGAGTTCTTTTCTTCCACATAATTTGTCATGTTCAGATTTCACATTACATTCTTACTACCCACCACCACCCTCCTCATCCTTTGAAATACCCACCCCTGTGAAATACCTGTTAAATGTCCATAAATGTCCACAAAATGTCTGTTGTGTTCATTTAGTCCATGACTTTGGGCTCCATCTGTTATAGTGGTCACTCAGGACAGGAGAGACTGAACAATCCCAGCTCCCTCACCCTGTCTTCGTAAGAGGGGTTTTCCAGCACTCTGATCATTTTCGTGGCCCTCCTCTGGCCTCGCTCCATCAGGTCCATGTCCTTCATGTGGTGAGGGCTCCAGAGTTGGACACAGTACCCCAGGTGAAGTCTCACCAGAGCAGAGTAAAGTGGTAGAATTGCCTCTCTTGATCTGCTGATCATGCTTCTTTTGATGCAGCCCAGGATGCGATTTGCCTTCTGGGATGCAAACACACACTCTCTCGCTCCATCAGGTCCATGTCCTTCATGTGGTGAGGGCTCCAGAGTTGGACACAGTACCCCAGGTGAAGTCTCACCAGAGCAGAGTAAAGTGGTAGAATTGCCTCTCTTGATCTGCTGATCATGCTTCTTTTGATGCAGCCCAGGATGC
>WEIS01015636.1:0-16476 GCA_013389965.1 Todus mexicanus | reverse complement strand
TCACAGCAGGAGGATGGAACTGAATAGTCTGTCTTGCTGCAAATCACAGTATCACACAAAGATCTGAACATATTTTGGTATGGGATAGACTGAGGTTTGGCATTGTGGTGGTTTGGAGAATGTTTCCCTTTTGACTGCTTCAAGTCTTTTTATGCAAGTAAAGCATTTCCTCCCAGGAAACCATTTGGAGATGAAAACCCAAAATACTCCCTCTGCAAAAATACCTGAATGAAATGTTACCAAAATCAATATCTAAATTACTTCTCTTAAATGTGTGGTTTTATTGAGCAAAGGCAAATGAAGCCATAACGCAAACATTTAGAGGAAGGCAGTCTGAGGGTGGAAACACTTCTGATAGTGGTGACAAGTAACCAGATGCCCAAAATTTGAGAGCATGAGATTTCCAGCTGGAAGTCCTGTCAGGCACCCCAGGTGCCAGCTCAGATGGATCAGTTTGAAAAATCACTTCTTGTTCCTAAGACTGTATCCTGCACTGCTTTAGATTCCTATGTCAGCTCATGGGCCATCCTGAAAGGTGAAGCTCTTCTGCAACACTCAATATTTGAGGGGGAACAGGCAAGCACAGCAAGCAACGTACTGCTGGTGGGAGGTCCTCTGTAAGAGATATTAATCAAGAAGAGAATCAGTATGGAGTTGAAGGGCCGCAGGATACTTTTTGCTTTGGATTCCTTGGTTCTATGACTGCAGGAGTAAAATACTTACTGCTGTTCCTTGAGAGTTTCTGCATAGTGCCTCTGAGATCCTCTGCTGTGGGGTTGGTGAGGACCTGGCCATGACACCCTCTACCTTGTGTTGCTTTCAGAGGCTGCAGTGATGGAGCATAGTGAAAAGTTTCACCTATGGCAATGTTGCAGACTGTCTCTTAGCTGTCATCTTTCTGTGCGGTGGTTGATCTTCCTGAGCACAAACTGGCAGCTCGCCTGCATTTGAGACAAAGGGAACTGTGAGGCTTTCTCCCCTGAAGAGCCTTGCCTTGCAGGACAGCTCATCTTCTCTCAGTAGCACACACATTGCATTGGCAGTACAGCATGTCTGAGGCGATGGCAGCATGTGAAGGGTAAAAGAGGTCAGTGAGGTTTGGGGGGCTGTGGGAAGATTGTGGGCTCAAGTTTTCTCCCTGTGGATCTGATCTTGGTATAGGCTAGGATGTGTTCCTGGAAGTCCTCAAGGGATGCAAGTGACATTGTCCCATGCTCAGCTGTTCAGTATGGATGAGTGCTTGTTGTATGACCAGAATTAGGACTTCAGCTGTGACCCTCCCTTCTGAAGTCACTCTTCTAGGTGCATGGACTCATACCTTCAGCCTGTGCTCCTTTCTTCTGTTTCCTATTCAGCTGGAGGAGTCCGACCATCTACACCTTCCCCAGCGGCTTCTTTTTAGCTTGTTAGCAGAGAACTACTGAATTTTCATTAGGCCTTTCCCAACCTATCTTGGTTTTGTCTCAGATCTAATTTTCTTTTCTTCTCAGTAGCTTGCTTTTTGGTAGCTAGGATAGTGATGCGGTTTAGATTCAGTATGAGCCAAATGCTGATAATATACTGATGTTTCTAGCTGTTGCTAAGGGATCAAGGACTTTCCAACTTCCCATGTTTTGTTTTGTGTGCAGTAGCACAAGAAGCTGGGAGGAGCACAGCCAGGACAGCTGACCCAAACTAGCCAAAGGGATATTGCAGACCATGGAATATCATGCTCACTATGTAAACTGGGAGGAGTTGGCTGGGGTGGGGACAGGTTGCTACTCAGGTATCGGTCAGTGGGTGATGGGCAACTGCGTTGTGCATCTCTTGCCCTTTTCTTGGGTTTTATTTCTCTCTCTTTTTGTTATATTGCTTTTCATTACTGTTATTATCATAATATTTTATTATTATTGTTATTTTATTTTAGCTATTAAACTGTTCTTATCTCAACCCACAAATTTTTTTAATTCTCCTCCCCATCCCACTGGGAGGGGAGAGGAATGACTGAGCAGCCGCATGATATTTAGTTGCTGACTGGGGTTAAACCATGACACAACTCTTGGCATGGTTGGAGGTACTAATGCCTTCCTTCAGGTGTGGAGAGATAATGCCCTTAGTCAGCGGAGATGCAAGTGGTTTTCTGGGCAATAATTTCAATATGAAGATGCTCAAGACCCTTCTTAGCTGACAACCCAATTTCTGCTGCAGCCCAGATGCTGAGCTGCCCTTGTGCAGAGGCTGCAGGGATGTTCTGCATCAAATCACCAGCAGGACTTCCTAAGGAGGTTTCCTTTCCTCTCTTTCTGTACAGAGCCAGGTCTAGACATCAGGTGTGCCTGCACATTGAGGCTTACGCAGAGTCAGCAGCACATGCCTTGGGCTCATGCCTGATGTTTAAGAGACTCTTGTGAGAGGGTTGCAGCCCTTATTCTTGCTGGGCAGGATGATCTTGCTTCAGAAGATCTGTGGCACAGAGGCAGGCTCAGCCAGGAGAATAAGGCCCTAGATTGTCTGATGCTAATGCAGGTCCCAATGAAGAAGCTGCCGTCTCCTGTGGGTGACTGCCATGTTGTGAACGATGCAATGAAGATGTATACATAGGGGTTCTTGAAGGTAAAGAAGTTTTGTGGAAAGGAAATCTGAAGGCTTTTATATTCCAATATTGACAAAAGTAACATTGAAAGTAATGTCTGCAGTTTAGTAGGTGAGCTGTCTGATTTTGGGTGTGTGGAGAGACCTTCCCAACATCAGTTTTTTGTTCTGAATCCACATTCTGGGTGTCAGGTTTTTGGTAGTGGGAGGTTGGCTGCCCTTTCCTCCAGATGGCTCATCAGAAGACTTTCTGAGGGTACCCACTTCCATGGGCAGGAAGCATACAAAAGCAGACAAGATAAAAACAGCAAAGCTGAAGGTCAGTTTCCGAACTAGGTTGGTTTTTAGTGCCATGAGCCAGTACTAAGCCAGGAGCTGCCACTGTGTTTGTGCTCATAAATTGGCTAGTGTAGGAGGGGAGGCAGTAGGAAGGATGGGGGAAGCAATGTTTTTAAATAGATATTTATGGAGGATATCAACATTTGGCATTTCCCTATTTCAGAACAGTGGAGGAGGAACTAAGAACTTCTTCCTGCCTCCTCCTTTCCTCCATGCCAATTAGGACCACAGTCTGCTACCCTCCATCACATGGAACAGCCACTTACTAACTTGTGCCAAGCAGCACATTCCTTCGTAAGCAGTTTCCTTCCTTCCAGTGGTTAAGAAGAACAGAGCTCTCCCTGGGAGGTTTCCTATGTACTGGATATGTGCAAACTGGCTGTTTCAAAGAATTAGCATCTAGTTTCAAGAGATTATCTTCTACTGCTGCTAGTGCAGCTATCTCTTGCCTCTTACCATAGAAGAAGTCAGGGAGGCAGTCATGTACTTGACCTTTCAGTCTTTTTGTTTACACCCTTGGAAAGAGGTGACTCTTCCTGACCTAGGGTGATTAGAGCATCTGAGTAGAACATTAATTAATAAAGCTCAGGAAGCATGGATTAGATGAGTGGACCATGAGATAGATTGAGAACTGACTGAACAACAGTGCAGAGTTTAGTTGGAGGCCTGTTGCTAGTGTTGTTCCTCAGGTGTCAGTGCTGGCTCCAGTCTTCTTCAACATATTTATCAATGACGAAGGAATGAAGTGTACCCTCAGTAAGTTTGCTGGTGATATAAAGCTGGGAGGAGTGGCTGACACATCCAGAGAGGTTGTGGAATTTCCTTCTCTGGAGATTTTCAAAACCCACCTGGACGTGTTCCTGTGCAACCTGCCCTAGGTGAACCTGCTTTGGCAGGAAGGTTGGACTAGATGATCGCCAAAAGTCCGTTCCAACTCCTACTATTCGGTGATTCTATGACTAATTGTTTTTACAGCCAGACATGTGGTCACTTCACACACAGCTCAAAAACCCACATACGTTTACCTAAAGCATCACGTCCTGCCACCCCCACCTCCTCATCCATCTCTCAGGTAGTTGTTGAAAGTCCCTTGCTAATCTCCATTGCTATGAGCTGTCTCCTGTAGCCTGGAGGTTCCAAGTCTCAAACAGCCTTTGCCTCTCTGTTCTGGGCGAGTCTCCCAAATATTTGCATTTCCTTTCTCCACATCCTGCCATCACCTGCTGCTGCCGCTCTTTGCATCTTGGCAGCCAATTTTTGTCAGAGGGATTGATCCAAAAACATTGCAAGGTGTTGGAAAATCTTAACTGTAGTTAAATGGGAAGCTGTTGTTTTAGCGGCATCTGGAGTTTCCAGCTCTTCTCTTTGTTGCTGGTGATTTCAATCATTGCTCCTTGGCACAGGTGCAAGATCTCTGGGTAGCTCTCTTGCCTTATTGTCTGGTGGCTGCGCTAAGCACAGGAGTCTTCAGATCACGCATTTCTCTTGGCACAAGAATATTTGCCTGTTTCTTACCACATCATGTCCCATTACCAGGAACATGAACAGTCCTTTGCGTGAAGCACTGATTTCCCCCGAGTGCCTTGGAGTGATGCATGCAGAGATTGTAGTAATTATGCCCTCGCATTTTGGAGCTTCTATATCCGGAACCGTTTGTGGTCCCAGCCCAGAGCAAGCTGGGATCTAAGCTGGGTCCAAGCTTAAAGCTTTTCAGCTGGTCCTGGTCCTGAGCGCCACCTGCCTCAAGGCATGCTAAAGGGCTATGGTGGAGAACAGCGCCTGGCCACTGCCTCCGGCTCATTTGGAGAGTCCTGCAGTCAGTTACAACTTTCTGAAGGGGACTTAACAGCATGAAGTTGAGAGCAGAGAAACCAGGGAAGCTGCTCAGTGGACTGAAGGATGAAGGAGGACATAAAAACTGCTTTCCAAGGCTGAGTCATTCCAGATTAATACAGAGGGAAGGCTGGAGCAATGTCTAGTTCTCACTGTTGTGTTTACCTTGTAAGGAAGTGGGAAGGAAGAAAAGAAGAGAAATAACATCAAACAGCCAAGAAAACAAGAACTTCTTAGGCATAAAGCAACCTCTTCTGACTCTGCTTCCACAAGGAAGATGTTTTTCTTTGATGTCCTTAAACCTTTCTTTATTCCTTCCAGAGCTCAAGCCTGAACTGTTCTTAATTTCCTCAATTTCAGTCCATATCTCTTAGCTCCAAGAAAAGGAAATCCCACCATGAAATGCCTAGGTGGATTTGATTCCCAAAGCCCAGGGCAAGCAGAACTTGTTTCCAGTAAGAAGAGGATACTATGCAGAGAATAGGATAGTTCACAGCAGGGAAATGGCACATCTCCCTGCCCCTTGCATATTGCCAATGTGTAGAGATGAGTGAGAATCCTCATAGTATCTTTTAGCAGCACAGCTTCCCAGAGAGCTTTGGGTTTCTTTTCTCCCTACCATGAAAAAAAAAAAAAAAGAAAAAAAAAAGTAAAAAAAAAAGGAGGAAAAAAAGAAAAAAGAATCTGATTATGAGGTACTTTGTTTGGTTTTTTGTTAAAAGAAAAACAGAAATAAAAATGGTTTTGGCAGAGTAACGCTGTCAAAAATTGTGCTGCTTTGGGGATTTCATTTGCTTCGCTGTTTTTTTTTATTTTGGTGGATGGCTTGCAAATTTTCTGCAAACTCCAATGTTTTGTTTTAAATTGTCTCATTATTGAGAAACAGTGTATAAATTTTCCAAATGAATCCTGTCTGCTCTGTTTAAAAGGGGCTGAGTCTAGCAGCGGGGCATTTTTGAAGAAAGGTATGTGCTCTGTTTGGGTTGCATTTGAGTCTATTATAAATATCTAAGCCCCTGAGGACTTCAAGATCAAACACTGCTTTTGAAATCAGAAATAAAACCTGCAATTAAAAAAAAAAAGTCTTCCCTGTTAATGCCTACCTACTAGTTCTGTACGCATCAACATAGCTTCTTGGGAAGAGCTGGAAGCAGGATTTTATCCCTCTATGTTTCATGTGATGATTAAAGTCAGTATGGAAGTCCTACTGATCGGTGCTGTGATGTCAGGCTGGAGCTATCTCTTGTGCCAGCACAGATGCACAGGACAGCCCAGCTAGAGCAGCATGGAGGGGTTTGATTTTGTGGATTAAAGAATTTGATTGTGTTTATGTTTCCATAGGTTAGTACGAAGCCCATGCTGTCCTGAATCAGCAGTGAGGGATCATCTGCATTTCTAATTGAAGTGCCTTTGATTGCCTTCAGCCCCCTTTAGTGATTGCTTTCTGGAGTTGCTGTGTTCGCAGAAACTGCTCTGGAAAAGTCAGTGTACATGGAGCTGGGGGAGCTGGGGATTTTGATATTTGCTGTAACAACCAAGTAACCCATAGCTCAGGGAGGTGAACTGGAGCTCAGGTAACCTTGCACCAAGCCTGGCCTTCCTGTGTGACCATGCAGAGCTCTTTGTTCTTTTTTGCTTTCATTTAAAATTTCTAGGGATGATTTCACTTAAGCTGCAGACAGCATCAGTGCAGAGGAGCCTTGGCCTCTGGGATACCAAGGTTCCATCTGAGTCATGTACACATGACTGACTTAAGTCTCTGCATTTCTCCCAGAAACTGAGGCGAGGACTCTTCCTCTCTTTTAAGGAGTACTCGGCTCTTTATGAAAAATTTTAGAAGAACTCACTGTTCATCAATTCAGCAGGTGGGGGCTTGACTCAGGATGGGGGAGAAGCGAACCAAAGTCATTGCTGCAAACAAAGCAGGTCATGCTGTCATTACAGTGTTCCTATTGCTTCTGACTGTGCTCGCAGTTCACAGGTGGGAGCTGAGCCCTGGCTTCCAAGCCCTGCTGGTAACACCTGGCTTTGATTTCTCCAAGACTCTGCTCTCTGGCAGAGTGACAACATGTTGTGACATTTCATAGGGCTCCTGAGATGTTCCAGGAGAAGACAGATAATAAGAGGGACTCAGGTTGCACCAAGTCACTGGAGTGTCAGACTGCTTCTGCTGAAACTTCTGGGGACAGAGTGGAGGGGAATTGGTCATAAGAAGCAAATGGAAAAAACAGTGGAAGGGTTCCTGCAGCTGTCATTCCTCTAAAGACAGTAGATATAGAGACCTTAGAGACCAGCCATACTGGTCGGAGTACAATGATTGTCTTTATGGTGGCTTGAGGTACTATCATCTTAGTGGCAGAGAGCCTGTATAATGGAGAGGCGATGATGTCTTGCAGTGTTGCGACTGAGACCAGCCTTGCTGAGCTTTTTGTTGCTCACCTCCTGGGCCTGCCCCCAGCCCAGGCTGCCAGAGATCCCAACAGAATCACTATTTACCTGGAAGAAGCACTATAAACTCCTGACTGATTTTGTTTGCTCGTTGCTAATATGTTTCCAGAATTAAAGGAGGTGGTCAAACCCCTGCCCTCCTGGGCTGAGGTGTGGGATTCACCTTATCGCTAAAGGTCAGTGTTTACTGCTGCAATGGCCAGAGCTTGGTGTGCACAGAGCCTCAAATGTTTAAAATGACCAACAGTCAGTTTGGTTCAATTCTTGGCCAAATAGACGCTCCCTTCCCCCGGTAACAAAGAGTCTGGAGAAGATCATCCAGCCTTTGAAGGGAAGAAGAGGGGTGGGATGGAATCACTCCATTGTTTATTCTCCTTATCTCTGGTGGAGATGGAGACTGTGTCATGCCGAGGATGAGTGATGCAGGGGCAGGATGTGGGAGGAGAAGCTCCAGGGTTTACCTGATGTTTGCAGGCTTCAGAAGTTGATCCAGAAGCATCAGAAATGGAGCTGGAATTGAATGGCAGGGAGCATTCGATCGAGGCGTCTGACGCCGGTTGTCTTTATGTGGCATTTGAGACAGCGTGGGCAGTTTGCTCAATTTTTCTCTGTAGACGCTGCTTTGTTTGGAAGGTTGTAGACACATGTCAGCGGTGATGGATAGATTTGTTTGACTTCCTGTCAAATCAATGATTACTCATAGAAATCTCTTTTATTAGTTTATCATAGGAAGTTCTATGTCATTTATCCCAGCGGAGGCTTGGCTAGCTGGTGTCAGTGAGCAGTGCTGGTGAGAGTTATTGCCAGGTTTTATTCTGCTGCTGCTTCTTTTTATTTTTTGACAACGTTTTTATTTTTCTTTTGGTTTTACATAAGGAAAGGTTTACTCCTCTTTTTATCCTGATTGCAGGTAGGCTGTTTTGTCTTTCCTTTCCCATCCTAGTCTAGTCACTCGGAAATTTGTGGGAATATGCCCTAAGTACTAAGGTTTATCATCACCCTTTACTCAAGTCCATCTAGAGGCTGTCTGGCCATGCCTTGGCATTTTCAAGGTCTTAATTTCCTAGGTATCATAGGAGTTGGAATTAATGGATATGAATCAGAGGCAGAGGGGGTTGATAAGTTGGCGGGAAAAGTCATGGTGATTTATTTCCCATACCTTCTGCATTTGATTTTGGTTTGCTTCATGCTCAGAGGGGAGGCTGAGCTCTTTGTCTCATGTTTTCGTGCTGCATCCCAACGGATGGGCTCTGTGGGTAGATGGGTTGGTTTGATCCCTGAAGGCCCTTCTGTGACTGGAGGAACTTTGAGAGTGGTGGTCCTGATTCTGAAACAGAGCTGGCAGCACAGCCTCCTGGCAGGCCTTAAATATTGCAAGGTTATGTCTGTGTTTCCGTGCCCACTCAGGGTTTGGGGTAGCTTCTCTTCTTACAGCATTGCAACCTCTGCAGAGCTGGCTGACACCCAGAAGGCTGGCTGCGTTCCAAAACCAAGTCCTTTTATGTGGGCTCTCAGGTGAAGGAGCTGGAGCATACTTTTTTTGGCTATTTTGGATGCAGCAAGTTTTTCAAAATCTTACGTGGGGGTAGTGAGACTTTTCTTCAGGTATATCTCATGCATTCAAGATCTGTACAAATAACTGAGGCTTTAGTTATTTGTCCCCATTGAAAAATGCAGAGAATCATTTCAGATCAATCCAAATAGTATTTTTGCCATTCACATTTCAAATGATCTGGGAAAAATGGTTTAGGATCACTGTGGAAAGGGAGATGCTTTCAAATAAGTTTCAAATCTAATCTTCAGAAGGTTTTTTTCTACATAAAATCTGTTTGATAAAAAAAAAATAATAATAAAATGGAACATAATCTGGACTATTCTTAAACTTTCTTCCCAGTAATAGAATCCCACAGAACTGAGAGTGTGTTCTCAACCTGGTCTGTCTGGAGGGAATTCTCCCGAAGCTGAGCTGCTGCAGCTCTTCCCTGCCCTCTCCAGTGGCTACGCACGTGCAGAGCTTTGGAGACTGCTGCTCCTGCCAAGCTAACAATGCTGACCTCTGAGTTCAAGTATGAGAGACTTATGTTTTCAGGTCAAGAGATCCTTGGCTCGGTCTCTGCAGATAAACCAAGCAGGGAGATGACTGCACAAGAGCAGAACTTTACTCTCTGAACGTACAGAATTCATTTCAACCACCAGTGAAGCAAAACAGCTGGGGAATTGAGATTGGTACAGTACAACTGCACAGAAACACGCTTTGTGTGACTTTGTGCATGTTGTTGATGCTGTTGTAGCCTCCTTTTCCCCTTTCAGTGCCAAAGGTTTTGTCATGCTGGAGAGACATGGTTGCCTTCTTGCTCTGGGAACTTCTAAGTCAAGCTGGGCTATACTTTAGTATGCTAGCCTTTGTCTTTCACAAGGAGAGAGGTCTCTACAGTTTTTCTCTTAGAAGAGATGTAGTCACATGGTAGGGAAGGCATTTCTGTAACTGAGCTGGAGGGTGGTTTTGTCTTGCTTTAGATTTAAGCTGAATCGTACAACTAGCTTTACATGGATGTCTGCTCGTCGAAGCAGGAGCACCAGAGGCAGGTGTATACTCCACCAAATGCTTCTCATGCCTATGTGTCCCTCAGCTGCAAGTGATGGAGTCTCATGTCCTGTCTTGGTCCTGGTTGTTTGTTGACGTTGAGCTCTGCACATTTGGATGTCTGGAATTTGTACACAGTGAAGCAAATCTTGAAAGAGAACAATATCCAGCTGATGTACTGTGTCATGGTGGTGGCCAGGCTCGGAGTAAATCTAGCTGTGGGAGGGAGGGGGAGTCATTGCAAGTCTTCAGTGCAAAGTTAAAAGCCATTTTTTAGATCAAAGGTGGTGAGGGAGAGGTGCATGTTTCCTGAAAGCAAATAACGAACTGACCAACTGGACTCCAAATGTTGGGTTTCAGTTTATCTCTCTTGCTTAGCCAAGGACATATTGTATCCTTCCATCAGTAGCTGATCACTTGCTCAGAAATAGTATCCTGACAAGACACAGCAATTGCCTCCCATCTGATGGGTTACTAGAACTCTCTATAGCAGGCAAGCAATAGTCTGTTACTCTTCTTGGTAAAGGAATCTATGCCTACTGATGGGAGGTACTACCAGAAAGAGAAATCAATTTGCGCTCTTATTAGACTTTTATACCTGGTAGTAAATGGGACCTAACATCTGATTTGATTCTCAGGCAGTTCACAGATTAGTGAGAAGTCCAGGGTGTAGGAGAAGTCACCTGGAGAAGGAACAGAGGTATTGAGGAATCCTCAGGAGAAATGTGCAGTGTTTGCTAGCTCAGAGGGGCCCATTAGTTTTGCCAGCATGTAATGCAGAATGTAATGATTGTTCCAAACGGAAATGATTTAACCTTGAATGAGAGGAACATAACCAAACAGCAGCAGTGGAACAATAAAGAAATTCCATCTCTGATCTCTTGTGACCCACGTTCTGCTCAAATGGCTCAGATGTCACCAATACATTATTTTCATGAGTGACTGTAAGTGCATTATGCATGAGTGTGTGGCCACTGGTGAATAAACTGAAAATTCTTCAAGGGAGCATATATTATCTATTTGATTTCATGGAGCTGGACTGTGCTCCTTTTTTTTGAAAGATAGTTGCTGCTTGGCAGAAGAGTGTGATTGTGCCTACGTGAGTTTGGCACAGAAGGGGTTTGTCATGTAGTCCCCTGTGGGTATGAATTGTTGCAGCCCCCAGTAAGAGGCTTTGTTCTTTAGCTCGAGTGTTTGGCTGTCTGTATATGCTGGATTTGTTCTTGGTGCATCAGTTCTGGGTGAAGCTGAAACAATGCACACTTCCAGCTTTTGGCATCTACCCAGGCAGTGTGTCCGGTGGTGGCAGTGCTGCTTGCTCCCCTCAGCAGGGGGACCAGACTTTGCAGTGCCAAGGGTAATCCAGCGTATCTTGCTTATCTGAAAAAGGCTAGATGTTCTCCTACCACATTGGTGTGGGAAAGCAAGACATCTCTCAAGATATGCTGAAGGTCAAAAAGGCTTCAGGGGCAGCCTGGAGTATGCAAGTTTGAATCTCACTTGTGATGTTTTCTGAGCATGTTGTAGGACATTTCTGACTCCCGCCCTTCAAGGCAATCAAAGCCATCCTTCCTGCAACTAATGGTAACAGAGGATGCATAAGCATGGTTTTGGCAGAGCAGGGACTGTTGTCAGTCCTGGATCTTACCCGTCCATCCAATTTTTTTACAGACACCCACCACCCCTCATCCTTACAGAAGTATCCTATTGCAGAACCAACATCCTGCTCTCCAGCACAATATTCGTATGGCGGTACGTGCTCATCCTTTCTGCCCTCTGACCCTCTGAATACAACTGATTGCTGCATCTGTCATCATAAGTTAAAATATCCATCTTCTACTAAAGGAATAGGTCCCAGTCTCCAGGCTGTGTCTGAAGAGCTGTGTCTGTGCCGTAAGCCCATAAGCTCTGCAAGGAGCAGGTGGCTGAGAAGTGGCCCTCTGCATTCCTCTGAGTCTTCTCTGTCTTAGAAAGATGAAATAATAAAGCTGTATTCCTCCAGAAACAGGCTGAGTCCAGCAGGACTGGGTCCAGCATCTTGAGTGAGTTCATCTTGGGATGCTGCTGCCCAAAGAGGATCTGGGTGTGGGAGTGTTGAGGAGATCTGCTACAAGACATGGTGACTAGTGTGCAGGTTTGCATTGAAATATGCAGGATTTAGCAACTGTATTTGCAAGGGACATGTGTCCAGGCAGAAATAAGAATGAATCAGACTTTTCCAAAGTCACTGTATAGGTGTCATGATAACGCATCAGCCATGCTGCCTGAGCATGCTCTGAGACCTGGTCAAGGCCATTTTGCACTGATCCTGCAAAACTGGTCTCTTTATTAGTTCTCCTTAAGAGCTGGTTGTTGCTGTGTACAAAATCAGTGTGTCTTTTACCCCACTGCCCTATTTCTGGACTCTGACTTTTCCCTTTCGAGCACAGGGCCGCTGACCATCCCTTTCTCAGGGACCAGAGCACAGTGCACAGATTTTCTCTGTGGGCTGCAGCATTACTGCCCCATGGGAGCTCTGATCCGTGGTAGGAAGTAACAGCCTGTTTGAAATGAAAGCATGTTTCTTCATTAGGTGAAACAATACATCAGAGGGAAAGGGATTTTAAAACAACAAAAGGCCCACAGCATATTTTACCTCATCTAATCTTACAAGCTGTGTTTGATAGGCTTTTCTTTTCCCTTATAGCTTACATTCTCCTAGCAAATCTCAAATTTGCCTCCTGGGCTTTTTCCTTCTCTCCCCAATCCCTTCCTTGCTCGATCAAAATGCTCACTGGGAGCATCCAGGCAATCTCAGGACTAAAGGCTGTCTAGTGGCAACAAAGATGATCGTATCAGGTGGGTCCTCTTCGGTTGCAGATCTCATGAACCACATAATTCATCAGTGTCGCTCCAGTTGGTAGCCCTGAGGGACTGCTTTTGCCCCAAGAATTTTAGTTTGGTTGTTAGGTTTTGTTTTGAAAATGTTTATAGATTTCTGGCTACCAAAGGAAGTTTAGTTCACCAGTCAATGTTGTAAAAGTGTAAGGGGTGGGTTTCGTGTTAGCTTTTTTTTTTTTTTTTTTAGTGCAAAAATTTGCCCCGGGCCGTGGGGCCNNTTTTTTTTTTTTTTCATTAGTGCAAACATTTGTCCCGTGCCTTTGGGCATTAGTTTCTGCTCATAAAGCTGGGGAGGAAGTGAGCAGTACTATTTTCTCCCCTTACCTGAAAACTGCTGCTGTGTCATCCCAACACTTGGTAACCTGGCTAAACTGATGTTGCTTCTGAAAAGAAATAACAAGTTATAAGGAATTAGGGGGGATTATTCTGTAGGCCTGTAGAATATTTGTAAAAACAAAATGTCATATATACCATTGTAATGTCTAAAAGTGTGAAGAACTGGTGCAGGACAGGATCAACTTGTGCTTGCTGTCCCTCCAGAGACTGTACACCTAAACAGAGCACCGGGATTTGCAACAACCTGTGCCAGGCGGGGCTCTGAAACAAAAGCTGGGTGGCAGGCTCACCTTTCACTTGATAATCCTGACGTTGGTGATGCTACCTAGGAGATGCCAGGATTATAGAAGAAGTCAGCAGAGTGCCATTCTTCAGCAGTTCCTGCTATTTCACAGCAATCTGTTACATTTCAGGTCATTTTATGTTCGCTTTGTGGGACAGGAACCCAGCACTAATTAAGTTGGATCTTGAGCAATTTTGCATCTGTATGTTGGAGTCTGCTAGTTGTGAGTGGATGCTCCTCCACTCCTGAGACTGCAGAGTGCTGGTCCAGAACAAAGGGCTGTGCATTCCCATATCATCACAGGAAACAAAAAACAGTCCCTAAAACTACACATCCAGTGTGCAGAGCACCAAGCAAAGCTCTGGCTGATCTGAAACAGCTCCCTTCATCTCTTTTCTTTTTCAGCTTTGTCATATCCATTCTCTTGTACGTGCTCTGGGGCAGGAATTTTCTCTTATTATGTATGTGCATGCAGAACGATGAGTCTTTGATCTCAGCGGCTACATCCTGTATTACAGCAGAAAGAGTATTTAATGATAATAGCAAGAATCCGATTAATAATTTTAAACTTCTATGCATATGTGCTTCTCTAAGACACATGCAATCCCTGTCTGGTTCCTGAGATAATACGTTTGCATAAGGAGTGCAAATGGGCTTCGTGCCCTGTTTAAAAAGTCCATACCTGCTTGGTTCAATGCTGACCATAGCAACTGGGAGGACCTTCTGCTTTTTGTTTATTTGTTGTTTGGTTGGGGTTTGTTCTCCAAGGGTTCCTTAAAGCCCACTTAGGACTCTGCAGAGTCCTGTAAAAAACCACCCTAGCACAAGGAGGATGTGTGGGGGATAGGAGCATTGCTGAGGGGGAAGGTGACACTGAGTTGCCATGGTATGGCCTGGTTGGAGACAGGCTTAGTTGATTTGAGGAGTACAGATTCTGCGCAAGTTGGGGATGGCCCTGGGAATCCTGTATTTTCAGGAGCATTGGCAGAAAAGCCAATCAACTCTCTCCCTTGTTAGCCTTGACTGACCTGCCTCCCTGCCCATGCAGAGATGAAGGGCTATTTGGCATGACAAGAATTGGAAGGGAGAGCTTTTTTCTTGCCTTGCCTGTTGAGCTGAACACCAAGAGTATTGTATTTTCTCTCATATTCTTTCAGGAGATGTTTCATGAGCTCAGGGGTGTTATCTGCTCAGCCTGAATGCCTGCTAAGGTGCTTGTGAAGCCCAATGAACACGTGACTGGCTTGTTTTGTGAAGGGAATTATCCGTGCCTTGCTGATGTTATAAGTGAGCCTGACACAGCTCATTTTCTCGCTGCGCCTTTGTCTTTTAATTTTGGAGGATGTGCTTTTCCTGACAGTATTTCCAATTCAGTTCATTTTCTCCATCTGCAGTGGGAGAGGAGAAAAAGAGGTGATTTGAGGGGCTTGCTGCATGTATTATTAATTGTCCTCAATTCGAGACAGTGTAGGCTTGTTCTGCTTGATATTCCTGTTTTCTCGTAACTAATATTGGCCGCGGATCTGAAGGAGGTTTGGCATTTGAAATTGTATGGATTTCTTCATGATGGTAGTGTTTTTTGAGCTAGAAAATGAGGTTCTTCCGTTTATCTGAAGCTAAAATGGCACAGTGTTAGAGTCATCAGTCAATTGAACTGTTTGTTGTAGAGCAGTTGATTAATGAAGTTGCTTACATTTCCTGGGCTGGTTAAAGCATCGCTCAGAAGATGCTGTGTCAGAACCTGTCCACTAGACATCACCAAATCTGCAGAAGCAGGAAGACGCTTTTGCACATAGATGAACAGGTTTGGGTCATTCCCAGCTCTGTTGATCCTGTTATGAGGCATGTGTGGTCTTGGATAAGAAGCAGTGTTTCATGTTGAGACTATGGGATGCTGTGTGTTGATTTTCAAGGTTGTCCACTCATACTCCCACAGTGCTTAAGGTCTCAGGTGGAATGAGTTTTACGATTTCAGCCCAGTTCCTAATGAACACTGTCTTATAGCAGGATAAAACTCAGTGGAATGCAATTGAAATTTTGTGGTTTTAAAGCTGTTTAGATAAATAAAGCACTTCACCCCAAAGGGGGTGGAACAGTCTCTTGATAGCAGTCTTGAGGCCAGAGTAAGTGGCCTGTTTCCATACGAAGCACACCTGAATGAGGGAAACAACACATTTCCCAGTGGAAGTAACTAACCTGTTAATGAATCTAAGAAGAGCAGTGGGAGGTTGCCCTGTGTTTGGTGTACAAGTCTGGTTCCTGCTTTTTCTCTCCTCTCTGTCCGCCCACTGCCAGTGATTCTCATCTCTTCTTGTAACTCTTCTCAAGGTATTTGCATTTTCAGCAAATCTTGAAGCAGTGGCTGGACGTGCGTGGGGTGACTGTTACTCCATTTCAGATATAAGTGGATGGGAAAATAGCGTCTGCCTGGAGCTGAGCACCCCCCTCACACATGGGAACATGAAACACCCAACTATCCCTGGCAGGAGTAGCTGTTTCAACCTGCTGTGAACTGTCCTCATCTTTCAGGTCAGCAGCCAGCCAGGATTTAGTAAATCCCATGCTGGAGTGAGTAGAGAAGCAATGGTGGAACTGGAATTCTCTCCCACCAGAGCTCCATGTAAGATTGATTTCTTGGCTATTATGGGCCAAAGGCAATGTTAATGCTACCCCGTCTCTACTGCCATCTTGCCTGGCTCAGGCTTATGTGCTAGATACCAAGTCCACGGTTCTCTCATTGATCATAGTGAATCCCTGTGTCTGAATCTTATTTCTTGTTAGCCCATGACCTGAGTCCAACCACTTTCTTGCTGTAGTCTAGACAGACCCTCCACAGGGAGCAGCTCTGCCCTGACCTTGCTTGCACCATTTCTCCTCACTGTTGTTTCTTTGGCTTTCCTGGAGCTATCAAAATGGGATTGTCCTGTGTCTCCTCTTTTCTACCTCTAGCTAGCCCCTTTCAGCTCAGTCCCCTCCTGCGCTTCCCTGCAGTTCGTTGTTTCTGCAGTGTGTGCTACTGAGTCATGGTGGAATCCAGCCATGCTCCTACTACAAAGGCAAATATCTAAAGCCAATCAGAGCATGTCCAATAGGATTTGTGGTGCTTCCAACCTCTGTATGTTATTGACTCCCCCTTTCAAGTGTGGCCAGGGCTTTATCTATTGGTAATAGGGAGAATTAATAATTTCCTTTTTTTAAAAAA